>BMAT01003248.1:14996-26505 GCA_019649035.1 Elysia marginata
AAAATAACTTGTCACGCAGAACCCTAGGCCCTAAGGCTAATACAGAAAATAACTTGACACGCAGAGCCAAGGCCCTAAGCCTAAAACAGAAGAAAACTTGACACGCAGAGCCTAGTCCCTAAGGCTAAAACAGAAAATACTTTGAAACGCAGAGCCTAGGCCCTAAGCCTAAAACAGAAAATAACTTGAAAAGCAGAGCCTAGGCCCTAACGCTAAAGAGAAAATAACTTGACACTAAGAGCTTAGGCCATCAAGAGCAGGTAGTACGACACGAGAGCCTAGGCCATCAGGCTAAAAGAGCAGCAAATACGACACACAGAGCCTAGGCCATCAGGCTAAAATAGCAGGTAATATGACACGCAGAGCCTAGGCCATCGGGCTAAAACAGCAGCAAATACGGCACGCAGAGCCTAGGCCATCAGGCTAAAAGAGCAGGTAGTACGACACGCAGAGCCTAGGCCATCAGGCTAAAAGAGCAGCAAATACGACACGCAGAGCCTAGGCCATCAGGCTAAAAGAGCAGGTAGTACGACACACAGAGCCTAGGCCATCAAGCTAAAAGAGCAGCAAATACGACACACAGAGCCTAGGCCATCAGGCTAAAAGAGCAAGTAATATGACACATAGAGCCTAGGCCATAAGGCTAAAAGAGCAGGTAATATGACATGCAGAGCCTAGGCCATCAGGCTAAAAGAGCAGGTAATATGACACGCAGAGCCCAGGCCATCAGGTTAAAAGAGCAGGCAATATGACATGCAGAGCCTAGGCCACCAGGCTAAAAGAGCAGGTAATATGACATACAGAGCCTAGGCCATCAGGCTAAAATAGCCGGTTATATGACACACAGAGCCTAGGCCATCAGGCTAAAAGAGTAGGTAATATGACACACAGAGCTTAGGCCATCAGGCTAAAGAGCAGCAAATACGACACGCAGAGCCTAGGCCTGATATGAGCAGGTAATACGACACGCAGAGCTTAGGCCATCAGGCTAAAAGAGCAGGTAGTATGACACGTAGAGCCTAAGTCATCAGGCTAAAAGAGCAGGTAATATGACACGTAGAGATTGAGATGGAAGCAAAATGGCGACCCAATCCTTAGCTAGTCTACTCCTAAACCATTTTCTCGATCAAGATGTCTTCTGTACGATTCAGGCTTTGAATGTGAGTCTGTACAACTCTGCTATATCACCAACATCAAACAATTTTTGATACAAAAAGTAACGCTTCTTCTTTGAAAGCCAATAGCCTAAGATAATGTTAAAGGCCTGTAACTTTTTTCTCCTTTGCTAAAATTAAAATAAAAAAACAAAAGAGCTAACTAAAAAGTTAAGACTAAATATAAATGTTATATTCTGCCATCATTTTAAAACTATTTGGTGCAAGACTCAGTGCGTAAGTAAACCCATTTGGTTTTCAAAGTTTTTTTCTAAATAGACCGTCAGCACAAACATCGGCATGTAAAGAGATTTAATGATTTAATCTCGCTGGCATGGACTTCAGTAAAGTTTCGCTCGTCTTGTTCAAATCTTATTTCATGTAAGCTATATTTTCTACGCGTTAGATCACAAAATCTGTTAGGGAAACCTATAAGCGCCCATTTTGAAAATTGAACAGAAAGTCGCAATGCCCCGTCTGTATCAGCTTGGAGTTAAAATAAAATAATACATGTTTGTTTCCGCCTCAACAGCTCAGCTCAGCTGGGCGCGCCAGACACAGGATAAAGAAATAATATCGTATTGCTTCAGGTTAGTTTGTATTATGGCAATTTGAGAGCTTGGTCTGTTTTAGATTTTTTTTAAAAACCGTTTTCTGCCCTAGAGGAGATTCCTAGTCTGCAGAAGTTCCCAAGTGTTAAAACCAACGTGATTTTTCTTCATAAAAATTGATGTTTACAATAAAAGTCGCGACTGAGGTGGGTGTATGATTAGTGTGAGTGTGGCTAACGATTGCAATATCTGCTACTGATGCAGAAAAAAGGTGCTATGGTGGAAAAAAACCAACTCTAAACTGGGCAAACGCAAAAAGAGACTTCCAAAAGAATTTAGTACTGAGAAAAAAGATAAAGACAAACCGTCGCTGATGAGAGCTTCTCAAAGAAGATTATGCTGATAAAAATTATCATTTGAGAAACGCGGTGACTCTCATATTTTCGAAATTTATAATTTTGTAACTTTCATAACGCTCAGAATATACAGCGATTTTTTTTTTACGTTTTTTAAACAAATCATGCTATATGGCTGACAAAGAAATGCAATGGTCAATTTGAAAAGAACCAAAAATGCTTATGGCATTGATGTACCAACCCATGAAAATAAAGGGGGGAGGGGGGAAGCACTGAGTGGCTAAGTGGTTAGCGCATCGGACTCGAGATTTGGAGGTCGCGGGTTCGATTCCCGACCATGCCATGTTGCGATTGTCTTGGGAAAGCAATTTACCATAATTTTCGGCAGTCCACCAACCTGTAAAAGGGGTACCCAGCTACAGGCTTCAAATTAATGTACCGGTCTGCTGGGGCATTAGTGGCGCTGCTCTGTAACAACTTAGTTACGCCGCGTAACAAAGACAAATTTCCCGAAAGGTATTAATTTTATGTATAAAAAAAAGATATTAAAAAAATGCCAAAAATTGTGTTTGTGTTTATTGCTTTACTTGGAAAGTGAAATGGGTATCTGTCGGTGTCTTTTACGTAACTGAATTATATTGCAAAGCATGAAATAATCTTTACTTTGTCAAGTAAACGTTGGCACAGGACACAGTCAATAACAAGTGATATGTTAAAAAAGTTTGCGCGATGTTGTAACCGGGATATGGCAAGCTATAGTATGCATGACTTGAAATTGAGATAGATTCAGAACTGTAGGACTGCCTTTGTTAAGAATCTCTAAATCTAGGTCCGGAACATAGAGAAGAAGAACAGTGGACATATATGACCTATACAATGAGCCACCATCTTCATCCCCATTGACTAAAAAGGAAAACCAAGGAAATTGATAACGGCAGTGGGATGAATACTTCAGCCGTTTAACCGATGACCTTTCCTTGCGACCTGGAAAATGACCGAAAATATCGAAAGTTTCTTTGAAGCAAGGAAATAGAACAGAATGCAAGCTTGGTTAACTACAGTGAATTGATTGGCCTATTTCCTTACCAGTTTAGAATTAAAGGGATGCAAATGAAGGTATGAATCACATTATTTTGTGTTAGTCCTCTAAGGTGGCAGTTCAAACTACTGTCTAGTTCACTGTACAGGCTTAAAGATGAGATAAGAAATGTGGAAGGAGTATGTCTACAAAATGATTTTACAAGCTCGTAATGTTGAAGATGTTTTAAAGACTTTTGTTTTGTTCGTGAAGGAAAATTTATATAAGGTCAGCATGTGTCTTTGTGAAAGAAGCGAACCGACTTAACCAAGACCAAGACGAGCCTGGCGGGAGTACGGGAAAGAAACAGTTGCGTGATTACGCGCTTTCCTAACGGACGCCAAGAAACACTGTTTCGCAGCAAACAGGGATAGGGCTAGGCTACGATGTCTACCAAAGCTCCTCATACATGCCGAGAACTGTATTTCATGACATAAAAAAACCTTAAATCTTACGTGATAGACAGATAGATATATATATATATAGACAGATAGATTAGCAGATAGATAAAAATACTATAATTATATAGAGAGACCTTATAAGTGTTCGAGGGGTCGCGCCCACTGTGACGAGATGGTCACCATGGAAACCCTACAACACAACGCTGGCCCACAACACGATAATTATCACTTTGTGAGTTGCCACAGCCAAAAACCGTGCAAACTAACTTAGAACGCTTATATTGACATGAAGTCCCAAACCTACGCGACTTTCAAGCCGGTTTTTTAAGATTACGGCAGTTTATGACAGTTTTGTCACTACTGAAGCTTATGCTGGGCCCTATCTGAAACTTTTAATGAAGAAAGTATTAACAATATGTTGTTATAATGATTTTCAAGAGGACGTTGAGAGAGGTTGGTTTGTGATGTACAGATTTTGCTGTGAGTTCTTTGTATTTGAACCAAATTTAGTTGCAACTAATATCTTCCAAACTAGATTTAAATATATAGAATAAAATTAGGCGGCCTTTTAGATCACTTCGAAAAAAGCAACCCAGTTGTATCTAGATCAAGATGTTTTTTTTTAGTTCAGAGGAATTTAATAAAGAGTCGGCTTCCGATGAAATTATAAGTTTCATATTTTAGTTAGTCAAGGCTGTCATTTCGTCCGTCAATTGCAGATCACTGAAGATAATACGTTTGTGAAAATATTATTAGAATTTCGATGGCTCGAAAAGAGTCTAAAATGATATCCGGAAGAGCAATGTTTTTGTTCTCACCGCTAGAGTATAACGAACATTTGTTTTAAAAGTAGCGAGTGTTTGAGCTTTTTGACGCATTTTGGCGGTGATGGATATCCATTGACTTTAATTATTAACATATTAATTAGGTTATATGAAGTATGGTGCGGAAATAAAACTTTTATGTGGTGACAGATACTTTGGGAGATATGAATAAGAGCATTTGTTGATAAATAAGGTGATTTTTTAATTAAAAAAAAATTTACGGTATTTTTTGCCTTTGCTGTACCCTTGTTTATTTTGGTAAAATTGGAGGAAAAATGATCTAAATATTTTGTTGAAAAGAAATGGTAATAAATGATAATTAATTTATGGCCGCCATCTTGGATTTTTGCCTCTATATAGAGTTTTTGCTAAAACTTATTTGCTTTCCTATAAATTGGCCTGAAATTTGGTACGCAGTATCTCACATGTCTTAGAAACAATGATAAAGAAGAATTTTTTTCACAATTTAATCTCCTCACAGTACTGAAATGAAGTTTATTATTATGGAAATTGTTCGCTTTCATAGTAAAAATTCACCACTTTTTGATCATGACAAAAAATAATTTAAAAAAAAAGTTATGGACATACCCATGTGCATGATTATTGTTTAGTCCTCCAGGAAGACTGGGCGAAAGTTTTATATCAATTCGATGAAAAATAAAAACAAATTCCAGAGCATCCAATAATAAAAGGGTTTGAAAAAGTAGAAATAATGAAATAATTATACAGCTTTTTAAATCTTTCTTGGTAAGGCTTTTTTATATAGATCATCCTAGAGTATATAAGCAATTTTTTGCCTGAATTTAGCAGCAATGCCTGTGAAATATTTGAATATCAGCTTTTTGGCCAATGATCATGCTGTACAAGAACCGCTTATTAGGCCTTCCTTTTACACAAACTATTCTTGGGCTTATATTTTTCTAGCATCTGTCCTCATCTGAATCTCTTAAACCAGCTAAACTGAACAGTTTGGTATAAACGTACGGTGCTTTTCTTTTTTTAGGATTTTTTTTATGCAAGGCCATTCACTTCACAGTTGCATCAAATCTGAGTCCACCACGCAGACAAGGCGGAGAAATTCAATAAATATCTCAAACTTATAAGGGTCTTATTCATTCGCAAGAGTAGAAAATACGCTGAGTCGAGGAGGTTGCCAGAGATCTACATCATATACTGATCTACTAACTCAACTCGAAGCGTTCCACCTATTACCAAAGAAAATGATTTTACAACCCTCCCCACAAATTTTGAGGAGGGGGGGGGCATACAAAAAGCGAACTCGTGTTGAGTTGGATTTATTAGTTTTATCAGTGGCGTGCGTGGGAAATTATGACTCTAGTGCTAAAGAAAGTGCCATCATATAGAATTGGAGGAGAAGTTCATTCCAAGAGGTGTGGGAGTTCCTAGACCTTCATAATAAGTCGATGGTGTCTGAGGAGGTCAGGCGACTTTCTGCATGCTAAGCACAGTGGTAGGCGCGTTCTAGTTCCTTCTTTTTATGAAGATACAGGATTGTGATAATAAAAAAAATACTGCAGAGATTTATCATCTATGTACGTACGCACTTTAATTAAATTAACATTCTCATTATCTTTGTGGATTACTTCCCTTGATCACGGTATCCTCGTTTCTTGTCGCCTCTCTGTAACACAACCTTAAATCTTGTTCATGGGAAAACATTAGCTACATATTTTTTAATTATCCTCACTCTTACATTTCTTGGATTTCAACTAAAACAAAACCTCTCGCGACCAGTCAAAATAAAACTGATGTCCGAAATATTCTAAGCTAACATTTTTAACATTATATTTTTCCTTTTTTCCTATCAGATTATAATGGAGCTAAGTTCCAGACTGTGAGTACCTTCCTCTTTGGTGAGAGACAAACTGGAGCTTCAAATAGATGTAATAGTTATATCCACCTATACAATTTACAAACACAGATTTTTAAAATTCGATTCACGTCTAGGAGAGCTCGTTATCAACATTTAAAAATCTGAACTGGCGTTAACGTCTAAACCTAGATTAAAAAATAAAAAAGTCATTGTAAAAGCTATAGGGTTTGTTCAACAGGGCATGTTTTTTTCGAAGTGTGCTCTAAAAGGGTGCGCTGGCAGAGCAAGACAACTTGCAAACATTCTTGATGGAACTTTTCTTCGGAATTCCTTCTATAGAGTATTGAAGTAAATGTTCATTTACCTATGATTTTATCTTTAAAATTTGGTCAAATTGAACACAAAAGTTCATGCTTTCATATGCAGAATCCTGAAACATGAAACTAACACAGGGAAAGAGAACTGTAGGGAACTTAAACATGCAAATGAAAACAAAACTTCATCTAGAGTTAGGTCTTATAATTTACATCTAATTTGTACAGAGATCTAAAAATTGATGTACTTTTTTCGCGCCAGTTCTAAATTATCAACACTTTAAAAGTTTTTTGTTTTCTTCTTAGCATCTCAGCGTGAGTTTTGAGTAAAGTCTTAGCTACCTACTGGTCTCACTACAGTTCATTTTCACCTGTCGTAAAAAGGAGAAATTTGTCTAGAATTTCGTAGAAATTCTGATATCTCTTTTTACAATACTGGTGATTTTAGGAAACTTTTAATATGTGGCAGATTTGAAAAAAAGCGCGCATGAAAATATCACCAGCGCCTTAGACTGTTAACATCGCGACATCCGACGGGTGTTTTGAGTTGTTACGAGACGAATGTTGCCATAACATGATCTCGCCTATTTAGATATTCTTCCTATCTATAGGGAATGAGATTTCAACAAGAGTAGCGGAACTTTCCTGATGCCAATCCAAGTGAGATTTAATCTTTAAGGCCAGCACATGCTAATTTACGTTCTAGCGTATTTTTTTAGAAAATATTTTAAAGACAACACCATGTGAAAATAAAATGGGGTTACTCGCTGTCTTTTTAATACAATCTTTTTAAAATTTATGCGACAGGTTTATTTTGAAGATAGACTCTTTTTTAGCTTTATAGTTATTTTAGTTATAGATGTGAAACCGTTTACAAAAGTAAGAAATTTACCAAATTAGGGCCCTAAAATCTAAGTCTAGATTACAGTAGCCACTATAGTATTTTGAGGTATTGTCCTCTAGAAAAGGGACGCTACTCTTGCTTAACCTCTAATCTTATTCCTTATATCTCACCTTTTCTTGTTTCTTGATTTACAATGAAGTTAAACATTTTCACTGCAATTCTCCCAATATGTGTTGACACTCAATAGATAACCGTGTTAATGAAAGTCTGTTTTTTAAGCAAGAATGAAGTAACCATTTAAAGAACTTCCAAAGAAAACCAAGCCGTAAACAAAAATATAACTTTATATGAATCGAAGTAAAAATGTTATTTAATGAGAAAAGAAAAGAATAAGGAATATTGCGTTACCTTATTTTTATGCAATCTATACAGTTTTTTATCGACAAGTATCGTACACATACCAGTCCTATGGGTAGATCTTGTAATATATTTGCCCTGCTATGGGGCGTACAGAGGAAGAGCAAGTAAGAAAAACCAACCACAAATATGCAAAACTTTTATGTAATTTTATTAATTAAAAAATACACACGAAACTAAGATCGAATTACAGTTAAATATATGTAAAAGAACGTATTAATTTTATTTTTCAAAACTCGTATTTTTTCAACTCTGAGTAAATGTATCTTTTGCTGTTTTAGCAAAATACCACTCTATGCTCAAGTTATTTATTTCCAAATAATCATTATAGAATACGAAGAGCAAAATTGATTCGTGCAAAACCCCAGCAGCGCTGCATCATAAATGAATTCTGACCTAATTGAACGTAACTTTAGCTTAATTGATTAGCAATCCACTTAGTATGGTGGCATACATTCGCTTTTGTGTTAGCAGTTCTCTTAGGAGGTGATGAAAAATTAAAATCTAGCAAACGATAGGCCTAGCAGCTACATGGAAACAATTTGTTAGATTAGATAACCAGACAGGGTTGGCTACAGAAAATACCAGAGAAACTCCCGAAGGAAGGAGAGAAAACTGAAGGTTAGAAAAGTGACAGAAGCGGTCAGGGGTTGCATATATAAATAGGACAGTTTTTGAAAAGTAGAAAGAGAGGAAGAGACGACAATATAGAGTGAGATATCAGAATGAAACAGAAATTTAAGGAGATAGAAGGAAATCTACGAGCAGAGAAAAACATGTAAAGAGACAGACAGGTAGAGAAGGACATGGACACACGCATAGATTGACAGATGGTTCTCAAATGTCGAGATTGTAAGACAGACAATTCACGAGAGACAGAGAGAGAGATAGAGATCGAACAAAAGTAAATATAGTATTATATAAGTGACATCGGTTTATTTAAGTGCGGTGATACTTGGTGACAATATTGTTTGTTTTATTTTTTTTATATGGCATCGTGTTCTCGTCAAAAGCGAAAGTTCTAATCTAAGTAATATATGCGGCCTTATTTATAATAATTGTAACTGCTAAAGCAGGTCTGATAGATTTTCATTTAAAACAGAATTCTCAGCTTACTTTTTCTATTTAGTCTTTTCAACTGTAAAACTCCAGCTTTCCTTTCATTTATTTGCTTCTTCCTGTCAAAACCATGTCGAGAACCCCCGACGTGCCGACCTTACCTCTTGGTATTGCGAATCGTATTTTAAACAAAATTACATTTTACCTCTGTTTTCCTAGCTTTGTGTTATATTGGTTTTTCTTATTTGTTTGCTCTTTGTTCTGGCATGGGAATGACATCATAACTTCGGTACTTTCTTTTACAAAGATTGGACTGACGCCATTGTCCTACCCACAAAGAGCATGAATTCGTCTGATACAACCGGCTTAAAAATCATCACCACAACGCCACTAATAACATCAACACTAACAACAACAAAACCACCAACACCGCGACCGACACCAACAACAATAAGAACAATAACAAGAAATGCAGCAACGATATTCAAACTGTAAGAAACTGTTACATTATCACTTGGTATCGCTGCACTCTTCCTCCATCTATATAGATCTAACAACGAAAATCTGAATGAGAGAAATCGTTATTTACAATAACAAAAATCACCTTTATGTGATTGATAATTGAAGTGTTCTAAAGATGCGCTAAAGTTACAGAGGTAAATCGAAAAGCCTCGAATTCAACAGGTCGAAGGACTTTTACGTCTTCACTGCTTCTCCAATTACACCCTGACGTGCTAAAAACATTTTTCTAGAGGCACGTAGCTAACTTGAAGGTTTGATAGAAATTAACATGAAACAATTTTGTCTTCTAGACATTTCCATTTTACTAGGGTAGATATAACCCTCAAGGACAACACTGAATAACTTTTTTTTAAACTATCAATTGTTATAATAATACGCACGATGTCACTCACTGTGTCTGGTTTTTAAACAGATCAGTTTTATGCCTTGCTATCTTAGAATGGTTACACTTTAAAACTGATCGATCTACATTTGCAATCTGTGCTTTGCGTGGATTTCTTTTGTTTTTTTAATTAATTCAAAATTTTATTTGCAATATTGAAAAACAAAGTATTCGGCCATATTATGCGTGTCAATGTGAAAACCAAACGTAATTAACACACCATATGCAACCCCAACAATACTAAATATGAATGAGACTCCGCAATATTGAAAGTGGTAAAAGTGATATTGAAATAAGGTGCAAAATCCTCGAGGTCTACTCAAGAAAAAGAACAAATAAAATGAAGGTTGTAATGGATTCCTTAGGCCCATCAAAACGCATTTTGGAATGTTGACGAAGTTATTGTGGCTTAGCCAGGCTTCGCGATTTCCCTTCCCTGTCATGAAGTGTTAGCTTCAATTGCATTACATGTGGAAGAATTTGTTAGGAAAGTTTATTGAGTTTACACTTCAGCTGGCCTATCCGCCAAAGGAAGATCTTTTTTTTCCTCAGGTGTTAGATCCCAAGACGTGCATTTCAGTTGTAAAAACGTAAAAGAACCGAGAAAATTTCAATGTCGCAGAGTTTCTCTCTCTCTCTCTCTCTCTCTCTCTCTCTCTCTCTCTTTCATTATCTCTCTTTCTCTATCTCACCCACACACACTCTCAAATTTGCCTCACTCTCCTAATTCACTTATCACCAATAATCTCTCTCGCCCATCCACAACTTCCTTTCCCCCCGTCTCTCTCTCTATATCTATTCTCTTTTTCTTTCTCTGTCTCTCTGTCTGTTTATCTCGATTGTAATTCATTTACTGGTTTGCTTTACTTCCTCTCTTGGCGGCCCTTCATTTTCCTTTAACCTATATCTCTGTTTTTCTCCCTCTGTCTCTCTCACTCTCTCCCCCTGCCTTTTTCTCTCTCTCTCTACTTCTTCTAATCCTGTTTCGTCTTTCTTCTTCGTTCTCACAACTTTTTTGCCCGTTTTCTCTCTTGTTCCCTCGTTCTCTCCCTCCCCGGTTTCCCATTCTCTTTCCCCCCTTCCTCTCTCTTTCATTCTCTTCCCGTAAATCATTGGTAAAGTTTGTAATCCTGACCTTTCCTGCTTCCACATCTATTAATGAGGAAAACCCCTTGTACTTTTGTAGTCATCCACTCTTTACACATACGATCTGTCCCACACGCTGACAACGCACTACATTCTCAGATTATAAAGCTATTGTTTCAACCGACACGAAAAAAATCACAAAAATGTGGGTCCATATATCATTTTCAATTAGTTCTCTTACTTCTAGATCTAGCATAACCCATTTTGTCTCTCCTTAATTTTCTAACACGTTCAGGCCACAGCACCAGTGTATAGATGCAGGTGTCTTTTTGAATTACCTTAACATAGTTAGACATGTATGGACGCTTTTTGGCGGCCATTTTTAAAATAATTTTGATGTGACATAGATCGGATTATAATGTACTGAAATCATTATAAGGTTAAGGTTGGTAAGATTGAAGATCAGGAAATTCAGTGCATTTAAAATATCTAATATTGGGGGATTCATACGCTTCCACATATAGTTTTTTTAAAGTAGAAATGAAAAGGGGTATTTTAATACGAACGCAGAGGAAAAGAGAGCGCAAGAGAGACAGAGAATGAACAAAAGAGCGAGAGAAAAATAAGAAGAAAGAGAGACATATAGACTGACAGACATACAGAGAATGGGAGCAAGAGAATGAGAGA
>BMAT01003257.1:114095-135844 GCA_019649035.1 Elysia marginata
CCCCCCCCCCCGCCCTTTCGCAAAGGCTCTTATCATCTTGTTACAAGACACATCATCTAGAGCTGCACGTGAATATACGATGTTTCATAAAGACCAATAAGTCTGCTCTACTACGTGTGACAATAAGAAGGCGCAAGATGTAATTGTGAAGAAATGAAAAGTCGTTCGCTCGGTGGCAGCGGTGGAAAGCTGCCCAACTTAAGCAATATATTTATTATGATCAGCAATATGGCGTGTGGTACTCATACCATCTTAGTGTTAGTTTCCTCTGATGTTGACGAAAATAACTGACACCCGTGACAGAGTCTGAGTGTCACTGCAGACACAAGCTACTCTTCGATTGGTAGGACACGTATTATACATAAATACATGTAAGTAAGTACTATACATGTAACCAGTACAGGCGTATCGAATCTCTGTATAGATAACTTACTCTTTACATTGTGTATGTACTGCAGGCATGTTTTGTCGGCCAGCGCCTCACACCGATGGTTAACGAGTAAAGTGAACAGCGACGTCTTTGTCTCCCCCCCCCCGGACACACCCACCCAGCTACCCGGTTCTCTACTGTGGGTTGGCAGTTGGGAGCATCACACGCGCAGTTAGGTCCAGTGAAGAAAATACCGGTACCGATACCGCTAGATTTTCATTGTGAGTCAGCCGACCCTGGTAGAGCTTCTCTATTGGCCTCTAGGCTATAGCTGGATCCAAAAATAGCCAGAGTGGAAGATTCGATTCCCACGGGATAGGAATGGGAAAAGGGCGGAGTTACCAAAAACACAGAGCGGTCACAACCCCAACCGGCGCATTGCCATTAATAGGTCTGTTGATGGGTCAGACAAGATCGTAGATTGACAATCGTAATCGTTAATGTGAATCATCTTTGCTACCGTACGTGTGATTTAAGTATAGAACGTTTTCACGTAGCCCTAGAATCCTCTTAAAAGCGCCTTTCGTTGGTTCTCCGACATGCCATTACCAACCAAAATCACCTTTTGAACTAAGGAGCACTAGTTAAACTGTACATCACTCTAGCATACTGACGAGATTTTTCAGTTTCATTGCTTTTAGCCGGGTACTCATTTAACGCGTTAGTAAGGCGAGGAAACATGTGTAAGGAACCTTTCCCAAGGGCAAAACGTGGACCTCCTTTAGTCAGTGTTCGAATCCCAGACCCCCCTGTCCGAGAGCCAACTGTTTATTACTGTTTAGATAACAAGTTGTTTAAATACCTTGTGCCCGTATCCTTTGGGTAAAGCAATGTGAATAGAATTTTTTTTATTATGATACTATCTTACACGTAATTGATATTTTTACATTACTAATGCTAGGATGATAATAGGAAAAATCCCCAGTACATGGCCTATAACCAAGGATCGATTCCATTTGGCAAACTGGTGTCAACTGAACTCACACGACCCGCCAATGGAAAGACAGCAAGTTGGTGTCAAACGTTCCAATGCATAATTTATATCGTGGACGCGTGGTCTAAGAGGCAAAAGGTTCTAGCTGTCACCAAAATCTATTGCAGTTGGAACGCTTTGTTTCTAAGCCCGCGCCAGGTGTATTCTGATACATGATTAGCGATGAATTGATTAAGGTTGAGCACTGCTAAACTGGTTTACTTGTCGATATATTAACGAGGCTCGTGTCAAACAAGAACAAGCAAAGATCTTGGTTCTCAGTGAGATCAAAGTACCCGCCGCACAGAGATGGGAGTCAGCGATGCTGCTGACATCGAGGTACGGACCACGGTAAAGCCATTTCGGCGGTCGCCAAAACTATTGGATTTGGCGAAGAACTGCGTGTCTGGTATTTGTCGGAAACGAAAACAAGCTTGTAGGGATTCTGAGAAGAGCGAGACCGATCCGGCTCAATCAGTACTTTATCATCAGTGATCAAATCACATCCCGAAAGTAGTCACCGTCTTACTGCTGAGGTACATTTAAGGCCTTCAACCACCAGAAAAATCCTCCTCAGTGCACAAGTCAAACGAGTATAATAAAAAAGGAAGGTGGGGGGGGGGGGAAGGAGAGCTACAGTACCTGTATCTTCACGATATTGTACAATCTAAAAAACATGCAATGCCAACCATAAGGTAGTTAAAAAGAAGTTTTGACTTAAACACTTTGACAATTGTCTTTGAATTGACGAGTTGGTAGGGACGACGGATAAGCCTGTCTTTTTCAGATCAGTTGTAAAACATGGCAGGAAATATAAACGAAAGGAAAAAATAAGGAAGGGAGGGAGGGTGGGGTGCTATACGACGCGTATTTCAATCAGTGGTCAACAAACTTAACGATATTTAGAGCTTTTCACATTACCAAACTCCACCACAACGGTTTGTGCGTAATGCGATTAGAGAGCATTCAGTGGAATGGGCGCTGTAGATAAAAAAGGTTCTTTACTTTTTACTTTTGGTATGACGACACGTATGTGTGAACTATCTAGGCCGCCAATTGTGAGCGCAAACAAATTCTAGGTCTTGCACCACCAACTTCCCCCACTCTTACCCTTTTCACATAAATAATTTTGTTTATATTTCTGGGCCAGCGACCGTTAGTGCTACCAAAATCTAGGTTTGCGCCTCGTCTCCCTAGTACCTTACTTCCACAGTTACAATAACTTGCAGAGTTGTGAATGGCAGACGAAAAAAATCTGAACGGAACATAAAACTCTTAGTTTTTTAAAGAATTAACAGAACTATGCAGTTACAATAGACAAGGGCAATCTCTCTCTAAGGCTAAATAGGAGCAGGAAATGAAATTGCTAACAAAATTTAAACTGAAATACCAAATTTGAGAGGGGGGGAAGCTGAATCAGCTGAAATCTAAAAGATTTACATCCCTGTTATTCGAACCCCTCCATCCCACCTTTCGCTGACTTCAATGGCACAATATTAACGAGAAATAGTGAACTTCCTCGAGCACGGCACTGAACACCCCACAAGCCTGCCATGAATTGGCCTGACCAAGACTCGTGTTGAACGCCGCACGATGGCTAGCCCCCTACTGATATATAATACAAAATAAGGAATCTTTTCTTCACCACGTGTTTCCTATTGGCCACAACCAGCGACAGATTCGCTCTACAGACACAATAGAAATGTCGACCCAGTTCCAGTGCTATCTTACTACTGCTGCTACTGCTACTACTGTGCTAGTGATGCCAATACCTGGCGTGTGAGGAAACTGACAGAGCTCTACTCTGATCTAGAGAGCCAGGCAGATCCGTGTGATAAGTTAAGTCATCTCCCTTGTAAAGTGAATACTAAATAGCGTTTTTTTTTTAATACAGCGCTTAATCCAGTAAAGTGCTCATCGCGCTACGCATGGGTTTTCCGATATGCCAGTTAATGGTATCTTTTAAAGCAACAGAGAAGCACATTTGAAGCGCATGTGTCTTGCATGTATACTGAGATTGAGAAGATCTTCAACTGCTTATAGACCGGTTCTCATTTAAAAAACACATGAACTCAGATTTAATCTAAAATACACATATTTGCACCCCCCCGTCCTAGTAAAATTTACACTTTATGAATTCCTGATACATGCTTTCTCTTATAAATATTTTATGGGAAAAAAAAACAAAAAAAAAAAACCGTTGACATAGTACATAAATTTATGCAAGATTCATCTAGTAGTTGAAATGTGTACCAGTACTGTTATTCGACAACGTAATAAATGGGACTCAGACTGGGACAGCAAATCAACTTTGTATGCTTGTTCTGTAAGTTGTTGCTTGGTTGTGCGGTGTGAAGCAACAATAAAATGGAACTGAAGTGGAGCAGATAATGGATTTTATTTCCTACTTTGTATTTGCAGTTTCCCTTCACTTTGTGTATTGTAAGCTATAACTTTAAGAAGGTGATTACGCTTCTGTACTCCTTGAGAAGTCTATGAATTAATTCTCTCATGATTATAATCACTTATAATTCCTTAAGACATGGACTGACTGCTTTAAATCTACACAAACAAAGAGAGCTCTTTTTTAGGCATGGATGATGGAATAAACTTTTAAAAAGTACTTTTTAATTTTAAAAAAATTTAAATGACTTCAATAATCAGGCCCCAACCAAAGTTTCAGGTTCAAAAATAGTCTTTTCAGTTTCTAGAGATTTTATATTATTATTAGATCTAGTCTTGATGGCCAAAGTTTGGTGAATATATGAAACAGAAAGCTTAGACTTGAATTGCAATGCTTCCTATGTATGACCTATGTATACTCTAGATAGTTTAGTAGGGTTGCAGTCTTTACACCACTTCCTTTCTAAGTTAAACAATTGTAAGTTTTTTTTTTATAGTTTGAAATCTGTCACTTTTTATCAAGAATCTTCCAACGCAGTTATTATGCAATACCATACAAATGGCATTTGTATTTCAAAATCTGTTGGCTTTGGAATAAGTTTGATTGTCATTGGGGCAATTCCAGCCTAGGCTAACATATTCATTTGGAGCTACCTCAATTAATTTACTTGTTATATATATATACTTCCAATTCATAGCTTCTATCTTCTACTTCGTTATGACATGGGAACACTGAAGAAAGGATATAAAAAATCAATTTGTGAAAAACAATAAGCACAAGGTTTGGCTT
This sequence comes from Elysia marginata, assembly GCA_019649035.1. NCBI lineage: Eukaryota > Metazoa > Mollusca > Gastropoda > Plakobranchidae > Elysia > Elysia marginata. The sequence goes on from BMAT01003257.1 coordinate 118,692, forward strand.
ACACCCTGACAATGTTGGTATAACCTAAGTGACACAAATTTTAAGGCATATGCAAATTTGTTTATAAATCTAGTAAGAAAGATATCCTTTGATCGTTTGATTGTGAAAAAAAAAACAAGGATCAACATTTCAATCTAGAATTAGAAAGAAGGTGGAGCTTTTAAGAACTTTGGTTGATTTATAAATCTTGCTTCTCAAAGTAACATGTCCCTTTTTCTCTTAGTAAGCAGTCTTTCTTTTTTGTTTAGAATCTTTATATATCTACCCAAAGTATCTATGAACAAACATTTTTTTAGGAAGCACTCAATCTGTAATCACTTTCGAGTTCCACTCTACTTTCAACTACTTTCACTGTTTTTAGGGGTTTTTTTTGTGGCTAGATACGAAACTCTTGTAACATTAAAGTGTTCTACTCATGGTCATGATTACCAGATGATAGTGTGCTCGTGGCTTTTTCAAAATTAGTGCACATTTAATACCCACAAATAAAAGAAAATGACCATCTGACTCGCATTCTATTAAAAATGAGTCTTTAAAAAGTCGAAATGCCTAGTTTTGAGATTCAAAGTCTAGAGGGTATTCAGACATCAAATCTTTTTTAGTTCATATTTTGACACTTAAGTTAAAATACAAACGGATGCCTAAAGTAAAACCTTTTTGGAACAATTTTCACACCAGAGTCCGGACTCATGTTGACCTGAAATTTATGTTTTGTGTGTTTTTGTTAATTGATATGGATATTTGGTTGCTAAGGCCTTTAAACACCTTTTTAGTTTTCTTGACTTTTTGAAACACAATTTTTTTATTTTTTATTTTCTCCCCTTTCTGAAATTTTACAAGTCCTTCCCCTGCCAACAATCAATTTCAATCAATTATTATAAATTACGATCAGTTTAAAAGAGCCTTTCATAACACTGGTTTTTAGATTTTTTTTTCAATCAAACAAGAAATGAAATATTTACATATTTCATAATCATGCAGTTTGGTCAAGTATGCTAGCAGACTGTAATACTAATAGGGCTAGACAGCATCAAAGTTATAAATGTAAAAAAAAAAAAACTTTTTTGAGGATATTTCCTTTCCTTTATTTGACAACCTTTATTTTTATCCATGAAAATTATTACACTTACTCAAGTGTTTTTTGGTAGTCAATTATTTGGTCCAAGAAGCGCAAATGGGGGTAACACGTAACTTCCTTGATTGAGTAAAATTCATTTCATCATTCAAATCCATGTTTTTTTGTGAGTCTTTATCTTGAGAAGTTGCATACAAAATGCTAGTGTATGATTGTTACTGCTGTTAAACTTTTTTAAAAGCCCCGACTCTCAACTAAGTCTAAGATGAGATTTACCTCAACTTGCATAATTATAAAAAAATTGGGGGCTTGCTAAGATTAGACTATTTAAAGTCCTTTCAGACTCAGCTTTATAAAATAAATTATCTGAATAGTGAATTGTGTTCCTGTATAGATAAATGTGCAGGCTTTGCATTCTTAATTTTATTGTTATTATTTTTAATATGAACAGGGGTTCGATTATTACTGTCCATCATGGTATTTGATGTGTAGAACTTTACAATGGCATTGGAGGTAGAGCTGAAGTCCTGTTTACTGCGTTGTCAGCTGCATTTATTTTATATTTTGATTCAGCACAATTTTAACAGAGCGTTTGATTTTAACTTCAACCGCTACATAACTTCCCATAGAAGCATGACAGAGCTTTTCTGTTTGTTGTATTTGAAAGTAGAGAATTTTTCAAAACCAATATTTTATTACCCTTCAATTTTGAATTCAAGTTCAAGACTTACTTTGACTGCAGGACTGAAAGTGAATGTAAATCAAGCTGTAAATGATTCCATTCAGTATTAACCATTTGCTTGGCTTCTTCAGTTACTGTTATATTTTATAAATTTACTTATATTTATACATTAAAGATCTAATTATTAGCAAATACTGTTATAAGACTCTATACACATTATGAATCGGTAGGCCTATTGGATCCAATCAAGAGAACATTTGGATTATATCTTACTAAAGAAGTTTTAACATTTTAAAGTTTTTACTGTTCATTATATCCAGATCTCGATTTAATTAAAGTAGATCTAAGGCCTTCAGCTTTACTAGCTATCTAGTCTGTGATAGGGGAGGACTTCCACTCAGGGATGCCACTTAACCCTAGCTAAGCTTCAGTTTCAGTAACAAATCCTATCTGATTTTAGAAGACCTGTAATAAAGGGCCAGCTGTGCAATGAGATAAATTAAATTTAGAATATTAACAATATTAACAAACATTATATTAAATAGACAATTTGAAGTTCAATGGGAGATAATTTTTAACTTCAACGAATGCAGAAATCCTACAGGCCATCTATCTTACCTGCGGAGTTGTTTGCTGTAGCTGCTTTTGCATGATTTCACGATCTTTGTTAGACTCCAACAGCTTAGCTTCTGCCATATCCAATGCCTCTTGTTTTTCACGAAGGCTTTCCATCAATTTATCCCTCTCGTCTAGCATGTTGACCATCAGTTGCTCAAAGTTGGAATCATCCCCAGAGCCCTGAGACTCACGGTCATTAGAACCATCTTCAGAGATGGTGGGCATTACGTCGCACATCATTTTGGCAGTAAATTGATATGGAATCCAAAATAATAAGGCCTAGATCTTTAATCTAGTTACAAAATCTAAACTTGTAGTGGAGTAGACCTGTCGGGTTTCAATGGTTTAGAGGCCCCAAACCGTAAAAATTAATGAGTAGAACCTAGATCTACCGGGAGCAGATAACTCAACTCAACTGGCCTATTTTTAGGTTTAATACTTTTACTGTAGAATTACAGAATCACTCTAGATCAAGATCTAGATCTAGGCCCTCTGTAGACTTTGATTTACATGTAATTTTATCCCTTGATGGGATAGCTAATATTTAAACCAGATCTCTTCAAGAGTCTAATCTAGATTTCGCTCAGGGTCTAGAATCGGCAGTCCCCTAAAATCTACATTTGAGTCATCTCGAGAGATTAGAGATGCTGTACAGGGTTTACGGTAGTTTCGCTTACTGGCACTCCGTAACTGATGCCTAGCAGTCGGCGCCGGTGCGCAACAGGTCCATGAGTCTTTTAAGTTCATAAAATATAAAATTTGAAAGCGTGTAAAACCGTCACATTTTTTATTAACGATCAAGGCCAAACGAGATTCATATTGCTATCTCGAGGTACTCAGTCACACATAAATTAGAATAACACACTGTCTTAGCCTCCCGATCGCACAAGGGAGGCCATTTTCCTTGGGAAAGTGTGTCATACCCACAATGCATCTCATGTTGAGATAACTCTTATTGTAGTTCCAAAGAAGGGGGCGTCGTCCCTGTGTTTTGAATGAAGGCTGGGAGGGGTTTTTCTGTATGAGGAAATTGGGCTTATTTTACGTGGGGGTAGATATGACTGCGCAGTACGGCAATAATCAGTAATCTTTGAAATAATAGAAGGAAATGCTTCAGATGTAATATTATTATGCCATATCATTATTTTATTCCAATGTTCCGAAAGTACTGGTAGGCCTATATAACAATGACAGTAGGTCTCAGACATAGGCTAAGTGTAGACCTAGTAGGCCTATGTTGTAGGCCTACAAGTACGTTAATTTCCCATTGTTTTCCTGTTTACACACACATACAGAACATAATACTAGCTGTGATAGCGCTTTGGTTTTTAAGGTTCTTTTCAATTTTGTTACCATTGCTAATAGAGCTGTTGTTGTTGTTGTTGCTGCTGCCGCTGTTGTTATTGTACGGTAATTGTTATAATTTTCATCATTATTATTAGCATCGTCATCAAAATCATCACCGTCGTCATCACCAAAATCATCGCCACCAACATTATTGTTGTTATTATTATTAGTAGTAGTAATAGTCGTAGTAGTAGTAGTAGTAGTAGTAGTAGTAGTAGTAGAAGTAGTAGTAGTACCGGTAGTAGTAGTAGTAGTAGTAGTAGTAGTAGTAGTAGTAGTAGTTGTAGTAGTAGTAGTAGTAGTAGTAGTAGTAGTAGTAGTAGTAGTAGTAGTAGTAGTAGTAGTAGTAGTAGTAATATTGTTAATGTAACCATTACCAGGTAAACTCGTACTACGAACTTGAAAACGAACTATGATAATCATTTAAGTCTAGCGGAATAACACTTTTAGTGTAATGCTAGATTTACAAACACGCACACAAATTAAAGTTTTTATAGTTAATTCAATCATCAAAAGCAATTTTTCAACAGAAGCAGCTCTTTTGAAATCGAAACAGGACACTCGTCAGTTTCAGAAAATTAACTGGTAAAGAAATCGGTGAATTTTAATTCAAGCACTGATTGTAGGAAAGTGCTATGTCCTAAAAATTAAGAATTATTTTAATTTATGGGATCATTATAAACCTCCTTACAGCTTGATTCGGTGCACAATTTGGTTTTGCATTTGAAAATATTGACTCCATTAGCCTAATCACAGCGAGTTTTCAGAGCAAGCAATTAGACCTATCGGAGTGAATGTTTGAAGTGGCGTTATGTCCGCAAAACTATGTCCTAATACTGCCGAAGCTACATTGAGCGTAGTGATGGCTGCATTATGCAATTTTTAATAGAAATTTCCATCCGTCATATGCTAACCTTCAAGCTGATTTTGCCTAAAATAATTCGAATGAGAACTAAGGAACCTCACTACAATTTTTCTTTATAGTGAAGATAATGTCCAGTGTAAATTAACAATATTTTACATCATATATTAATATGAAATTAAGTAAATTTATCTCAAAGGGTGTTGTAAACTAGAAAACTAGATTATGGGCTTTCAGAAACAGCTAGTTTCTGTAGAGAACTCAGCGGAGTCAGTATTATGTCCAAATAAATAACCTGAGATTTTAAATAGGCCTAGTAATTGCGTGTAAAATTGTATCGAAAATGTTTATAAGAGAGTGGAGCCAAGACTTATGCTGCGCATGATGAGATACAACTCAAGATCTAATTTTAGATTTTTTTAAAAGAGAAGTTCGAAAACATTACATTCTTTTTTCTCTAAAAAAGGCCTTTTTATGTAATGATAAAATTATATGATCTCCATTATGTCTAGACAGCAAATTATTACTTTATTTGTTCCAAATTGAAAATTGACCCAAACAGCATAAAATGACAGAAGCAATGAAAATGTTGGTGTATTTTTTAGTTTAAATTTTGTAGTAAATGTTAGGTCCTCAAAATGATTGGACTTACGTGTTTACATTATGACCCGTCAGTCCCATTTCTCTCCTATTCCATTCCAAATGAGCCTCTTTTTGACAGCGTCTTTGGAAGCTCTTTCAGTTTTGTCCAAAATAGCTGGATTATTTGCAACTTTTAAAATAAAATTTTCCGTTTTAATCCATTGTCTCGGCATCGGCCATACCCTTCAATTAGCAAAGTAGACTAGCTAGTAGCTATGCGTAGATCTACCTTTGTATTGGAAAAGCCATGCCAACAATTTTTTTTTTTTTTTTGTGTAGAAATAATGCAAGAGAGTTGGATACTGGCTGATTGGTTGATAGCAAGAAAGCCGCTGCGGCGTTCCGAAAAATTCGCTTTCAGAGCAATCTCAACGGTCAACCGCGAGAATAGATATTATATTTGTTCGCGTTTGTGTTCGAGCTCTATTTGATCAGTTCCTCTGCAACATGACTAATCCATTCTAGGCGAACAAGCCGCATTCGCGTTTGTGCTCTGTATAAACGGACCTTTAGAGCATAATGCACAGCTCAGTGAAAATTATTGCAAGAAACCAAGGGAAACAAAAATACACAGTTGCTTCCCTTTCAGACGCAGAGAGCGGGGGTTGAATTTCCTTGGAAACAATTGATGGTGGAATTACCCCAGGTTACCCTACTCGTTTTAGAGTCTCCCAACCCCTTCTCCCCGTCTTTTTGCGTGTGTTATTAATATAAGTTAATAACAATATTACTCCTTTGATGTGTTCTAGTATTGCAATATTTAGAGTGAATTGTGTAAGCTAATTCGGCCCCTTTCCCCTTTCAAGATTTGAGCAACATCCGTGTTGGGACAAGCTTGCGCCCAAACGACCTGAGTTAGACGACCGCGAACAGAGCAAATGAATCTTAAAGAAATAATGAACTTAACTAGAGAATTGGCAGTCTAGAACAAAAGTTAATGTACCATAAAAAAATTAAATATTTAATATAAGATAATATCTATATTAGACTTTGACAAAACGTCATAAATCTGTCGGTTTTGATGGAGGACAAAGTATTTTCAGAAATAACATATATAAACTAACAATATTGTCATGATAATGGGATTTTGTGACTTTCTTAAATTGCATCATAATGCTTTGTCAGAAATTTTAAGTGAATCGATGAATAAATGTAGAAACGGCCACATCGACAGATTTTAAATAATGTTTTCTTTTTAAATTTTTTTTTAAAAACCATGAAGTCTTTTTTAATAAAATTTTCAACTGTAATAAATTATGTAGCTTGAGAAAGATATAAGAAACGACCTTTTCTATGACAGCCTTATTTTCTTTGCTATGCTTTAAAATACTTTGTCCACCATCACAACCGACAGAATCGTGACCTTTGTCCGTCCCAGCTTCATAATAGGTGAATCACATAAATGGAGGAAGTAGTGTATAGGATAGGAAAGACAGATAGGCAGAGCAGAGTTCAAATAGAATTACAGAGCAAAGAACTGCAACAAGAACTCCCAAATCACTGCAGAAAGTATACTAACCCAATTTAACAAACCCCAAAAGCTTATCACCCCAAATAAAAAATAACCTGCTGACAATTATATCCAGTTTCGCCAGAGTATGATAAAGTTCTAACTTGATAGAATACTTATTGTCTTAAAACTAACGGTGACTGTTCTGCTATTTGGTACGTCGGCGCGTATTCATCGACGACAATCTGACGATCGTGAGGTCCAACGGTGGGAAACTGGACGCTCTCGAACAGGTTATAGTAAACATGGTCTAAAATGTTGGGAAGTAAGGCTACCGGGTTAAATAGACGTGCGCACACTTTGGGAACCAGGCTTCCGTGACCTCAGGGGCCGGCTAGCTTCCACAGGACAGTCAATGCCATGATGGTAATCACGGGTATGCGGCCAGAGAAGACTGGTATGCTTCACACGGGACATCAAGGTTACCACACGTACCCTCAGACAAGTAGCGCCAGAACGCCGAAAAATCACAGCATCCTCAGCAGCCAGGTAGTGCCAGGAAGAAGGACACCTGACCAGCCAGAACAGCAAACACCACTGGACGGCATCAAACGTAACTGATGCGGCCTTACAGGTGAGCAGCAGCCTGACTCAGAGGGCGGGCGATCCAGGAGTTTGAAATTCTGCTGGCAATTCAACATCACACACAGTGAGCGTTCTCTGCACACACAGGATACTTTCTTCCACAATGTCTAAACGTAAAATAATATAGAAAAAACCAATGAGTTAGTTACTACAGTCTCGGGATCCAATTGAACATCACTGTAATGAATATTACATTAGCTATCATCATTCAAAACGCTGGATATATTACAGCATTACCCTCAAAGAGGTCAACACGTTGTGTAGTACCACAAGTCCTCAGGCACTACGCCACTGGATCTTGTCTTGCAAAGAATATTAGTGGAACGACTCAACTCCTTTTACCCCCAAGACTGTTTCAGAGAAGCAGTACAGCGAAACCACCTCAACACGTCAATTATCGAAGTGAGTTCAGTAACAAAAAAAGGTAGTTCGACTAGGACAAAAAGATGAAACTGGGACACTCGGTACTCACAGAAGTATAAAGCTGTACAAACACACACACAAGCATAACGTTGTACTAACGTGTACAAAGAGCAAAAAGATGCAAAGGTCAACACAAAAAAACAACATAAGGCTTGCAACTTAAAACCTGTCCTAACGATACACATTTGATTAAAATTATTAACACTGAGATAGAGATCAAATACTTCCTGCGTTCAAATTAACGATTACAAAAATCGCCGTCATTCTATCTTAGAAAAGAAAATTGAAACACTATCTACTGTTTTTGTCTTCCGGCCTCCGTGCTTCTGCCCCTCTCTCCTCCTCCTCCTCCTCCTCTTGGTGCCAACCGCAGAATCTGTGATGCCAACATTCCGCTGACTTGTTACAAATTCAATGCTTCACATGCTTCACAACGCATCATCTATTCTAGTCTACTTTTAGTTTCATTGTTCTGTGGTCGAATTGCAAAGGGAGGCAGTCTCAGCTCTAGAATAAGCACTAAAAGTTATCAAAATGACCTCCCTTGGGTCTAAACCGACTGTTCTGTGAAAAATGACCTTTAACCTCTAATGTTGTGGATAGATCTCAATCTAGGCTAACTGTGGTCTGGGTATTGTCATTATTACTTCAATTAGACCTTATTTAATTGTAAAAAAATCTAAACATTTCATGTCCTTGAGCGTTTAAATTTTCTTTTTTCTCCTAGATCTTAAAAGTCGTATTTAGGTGTAAAATGGCTCGAAGAATCGGCAAAGTTTTGTCAAAAAACACAGCCCTGTTCCTCTGTGACATGCAAGAAAAGTTTCGGCCGACGATCAAGTTTTACCCCCAGATTATCAACGTCGCCGGCCGTCTCTTAGGTTCTGCTGAAGCTCTGGACATGCCAGTTATTGTAACAGAGCAGTACCCAAAAGGTATACATCTATTTAAGACTTGTTCAAATTTTCCAGACGATTTTGAATCTAGAAATAGATCTTGATCCAGCAGGCGATCCTGCAAGTGCTTGCATCTGAAGTCTTTCTTTGTTTTTTCTTTCTTCAGAAAACATCATTTGAAACTCAATTTTATTCTTATTTTTTGGATATTCAAGCTAATAAAAGTTAAAATACAATCTAGTTCTACAAAATATTGATATGCTTTTAAATTTTTTGACTTTTGAAAGCTTAGAAAATTGTTTTAAAAGTTCAAAACAGTGACACCTTTGAAGTTAAAAAATGGCGATAATCCTGGCATTGGACCGCAGGCAAGACTGACGAAATGATAACCCGATCTCAACACAAGCAGGCCAATTCCAGGGTTAAGCCATAAAGTGAGACATGGAATCCATTCACCCTGGACATAAGTTATTGCATGTCAGACCAAAAATATAGGAGTGGAAAGTTTTGGGTGGACACACAGCTTTACATTTTTATGCTGCTATGCTGTACTCAGTCTCACAAGATCAAGTTTCTGCTTCTCAAAATTGCATTTGCTTAAGAAAGTTATTTGAGATATTTATACAAAACCAAACAGAAAAAGGAATCACTTCCATACCGACGCGCCACTTTGAAATTAATTTAAAGCACTAGATAAACTTGTTACCTGCTACAATATGACTAATCCAATGTTAATGGATGAATATTCACTGGACATTGGTCTAGTGCGTTGTATTTTTATATAAATGGAATTTTCTTTCACCACTCGGGACAACGCAAGTGTATATATGACGCCATTTTGTAAACAGACTTGCTTCATTTCGTTACTTTTACTGGCGCGTCGGTATGGAAGTCTTTCCCAAAAAAATTTCATTTATGGCCAAAACAAACTTTTAAACCTTTTCACATTGCACTCTTCAGCAACAATCATTCCTTTATAACACACTTTTTGTGTTAATTGTCTTATTAACTACAGTGTATTTTACTTCTTTAACAATGATATTGTTTCAGACCTTGTGGCCTCTTTGCTGGTCCCTTGACGTTCAAGCACTCGGTTGTGTACATAGTTTTATATTCTAGGCAGGAAAGGGAAAAATGAGACTTTGTTACATTTTAAATTCTGTTCATTTTTATTTTACCTTTTTTTAATTAGATTCCAGCAACTTGAATTAATTAATTTTATTAACCTCCAAAGCTTGATTTTAGTATGGCTTCTTTGTTAAACTCTTGTACTCAGTGGATTTATATCACCTGATTATTCACAGGTCTGGGCCCAACTGTATCGGAACTGGATGTAAGCCAACACAAAGTATTTCCTAAGACATGCTTTTCTATGATAATACCAGATGTTGCCACAGAGCTAGAGAAACATGGAGGTTGGTCATGATGAATGCTACAGATAACTAGAAACTAGTAATTATTGACATACATGTATACAATGTCCTCAGCAGCCAACTAACTCTCACTCAGGAACAAAATAGTCTTATCCATAATTATCCCCATTCTAATTGATAATTCCAAAAGCCAAGTGTGTACACAAAAATTTTCCTAAATGGAAATTAATTTCACTGATAATACCTAGGATGCAACTGAATTTTGAAAGGAGGAAAAAGGATAATTTTTTTACAATGCATGAATTTTAGTCCGAAATTTGTCCTTTAATTTTCAATATTATAACAATATGCTCAAGAAATATTAAAAGATTATTATGAACTATACTAGAGATCAATAAATTATTTATACAATATGTAGATTGCCAATTTGTAGAACAAGCCTTAACTTGCAAATAGATAAGTAATGTTGTTACAGTTATCTTCATGTGCATCTCTGCAATAAGAATAGGAACACAAAGCTAAGTCTGGGACTTTCTCAAACTAATATAAGAAACTAGAAATTTTGCTTATAAAAAAGATTTGAAAAGGTTCATTGCAGTAGCCCGCATCAAGCCTTTTTATGGTTTCTTTTAAAGTGCTTGGCGGTACAAACTATGTTCCAAATAATAGACATACAAATGAATTTCGTACCTAAGATTAGGAAGGAGGGTACTCAGCACCTTAATAACTGTATTGAGAAGGAAACCTTTAATAAAACTCACAATAGCATTTTGACAGCTATTTTAAGTAGCAGGCAACATTTAGATCTACTTTGTCACAAAAAAGTGGCAAAGAATGGAAGCTTGTAGTTGTACCTGTATAATATCTCAGCATGCACCAATCTAAAAATAGCTCTGGGCAGCACAAAAATTAAGCACTAACTAGTATTTAAGTATTAGAGACTAAATTAAATAACATCATAGCTGCCCCTGTAGTGTTAGAGTATAGCCACTTTTTACAGGAGAAGCAAAGAAAAGTGTTTGGATTCATTAGCTTCTCCTTCTCTAGGGGACAAAATAAAGATACCATCTGAAAGCTCTTATGTTCTGTACACCTTGTGTGTGGATACATAAACGCACACAGCTTCAGTTGGTGAAAAGTCCTTCTGTCAGAACTTTTAAACATAATGTTCAGAAAAAAAGAACCATACCTAAATGGCTCCTTTTAAATCGCCTCTTCTTTTAATACTTTAGTCTTGCAGTGACAAAATTTGAACTCAACATAATGGTAACCCTTAGGTTGTGATAATCTTTCGTGATATGTTTTTAGAAGATATTGTGGCAATGAAATGGTTGCATCCTGATCGGACGAATATTTGAAGACACTTAGGTATGACTGATACAGGGACAAATATCAATGATATGCGCCTTTATGTTGGTTATGATTAATTAAGCAAAGAATTTTGGATACAAAAGGGCACACATTGATGGTGTAACCACTATACTTCGTTTTGTCAGTCTGCGTAATTTTGGAGCAAAACCTGAGTTGCAAAATTTTAAAAGCACCTAGTTATAACCTTTTGATTAAATTAATTTCTATCCTATACACACCATAAATCCCAGACCCAGCTAGAAAGATGCACCCGTAGCTGAAGAACCATAAGCTAAAAAAAGTAAATTTTACCAAAATGCCGATATGTGACTGTTTCTCTTATGGGGGTAGATAGAGTCATTACTTTCTTTCTGATAAATTATCTATGGTTATGTTGATAAGATCCAATATAATGTGCGTTAATTTATAAGTTTTCTACTCCTTCATTCTAAAATTTTCTTGAGTTACATTGTGATATATATCAAAGTCTAGGCTCAAATCATTTTAGGTCAACTCTTTGTTGTGATGTTTTTATTGCTACTTTCACAGTGTTCATTTGTACAGTTTGCTCAAGTGAGAGCCTCAATTCCTTTCGTTTCAAACTATTGAACATTCAATTTTCAATAGCCAACTGTTTTAGTAAGAATACTTAACATCAAGCATTAGGTATTCAGAAGTTAAATGTTGTTCCCATGAGGTTTAAAATACCTGGACTCGACTGTCAACAAAAGTTTAGGTTTTGAATCTGCCACTGTATTATTTTATTTTTTTTTGCTTTCCCAGATATCAAATCGATTGTTCTGTGTGGTATTGAAGCTCATGCCTGTGTCCAGCAGACGGTGTTTGACTTGATTGAGAAAGAATACGACGTTCATGTTGTAGTGGACGCATGTTCTAGCCGTAGCATGGTGGACAGGTAAATAGTCTCAGTACATTGTAACATTGCTGACAGGTCAGGGTTATGTGAACAGTTGTGGTATCTTATGTCTCAGATTTTTAGTTATATCTAACAGTGATTCTTTACAAGTTTTTTTTTTTATTATGATGCTTTTCTTTTCTCATGGAGCCTGTCATTTTTAATTTCCAACGCAAAATTAATAAAGAATTCTGTCTGTTGAAAGGTGTAAACTAGCAACCTGGGACTAAATTTCAATTTTCATGCTGGAAAAGCTGAATACCAACATCATGTGTCATGGTGAAAATATTTGTTTGTTGCATTTTACAATAGGCTTATAAGTTCCAAATATCAAATTGTTGTTGTTTAAAAAGTTAATTCTTTGATGGTGCCTTCTTTGAAATGCCACCGTATGCTATTCATTTTGAGGGGTATTGAGAGGTATTTAAACCCTGCATGTACAGGAATAGAAAAAATATTTGATGAAAGATGATTTAAAATGTAACAGAAAATCAGCTAGACTACTTAACATAAATTCATTTTATATTGCTGTCATAGCCTTCCATACCTCTTCACTATTTACATCATATACAACCTGTTTTTCTGGAGATTTTTTTTATCAGTAAACAAGCGTTTCTAGCATTTGCTGGTTTAGCCTTTAGTCCCCTGTTGAGGTATGTAGAACTTTACTCCTGTGTTTGGTGGCGTACATAACTTAAATACGATTTTCTGGATCCTTCTAGGATGTATGCCTTCCAGAGGATGAAGGAAGTTGGTGCCCATCTAACAACTAGCGAGAGTATATTACTAGGATTGCTTAAAGACGCAGCACATCCAAAGTTCAAACAAGTTCAGAAGTTTATGATGGAGTCGGCACCAGACAGTGGGCTGCTCAGCTCGTCACAATCTGGCACACCTGTCTAGAACTTATTTCCTTTTGTTACACTCAAGATTTTTACAACTGAAAAAAAAAAATTACTGCTGCAGGAATAGGGCTGAGATTGTTGTTTAAAAAAAAAAAATTTGAAAATGAAAATGAAAATAGTAAAGCAAATTTGCAAGATTGTTGCAATCAGTGCCTTGACAATTGTCTTGATAACTTTTTTTTTTTACAAAATCTTTGTTTCTATAATTTACAATATTGCTGTCAGTAGTAAAACAGTGTTTGAAATTGCCAAAGCCCTCCTCAAACATATATGAGTATTTTTTGTCAATCAGGTTGCATGTCTTTTAAAGTTGAACAAATATTTGTAGTGTTAAAACTCATAGAAGGAGAAATTTACACACCATAGAATTAGAAGTTTGCACAAAGTAGACCTCGCCCCACTTAAAAAATATAAGCCCCATCAGTTTTGAAGATCGCATCCTAGTGAACATTGTAGACAACAAGAGGTTTAAAATGTTGTGGGGCAGGTGACACTCTGCATTAGAGAAACTTGTCCATTTCAATATTGGTTGTAACATGTACCATTTTTGACTGTTTTTGTTTTTTTACTCTTTCTTATTATTTGAATAGAGTGGCATTTGTCACATTGTAATTTGTCAATATTATTGTTCTTACAAGAGCAACAGTTTATCATATCCAGAAAAATCAATTTGCTATATAAACAAATGATTAAAGGCTGTACATGCTTTAACGGCCTGTGATATTATTTTTTACACAATTTTTGGGGAAATAATATATCAAGTGCATAAACTTGTATTTCCGCATGAGTTTTTTAAATGACTTCTACTTTTAGGCCTACTCATCAAAATGTCTTGTAAGCAATCCACGTGAGTCAGATGTCTGACCTCTCACATGAGAGGGCCTTGATATTTTTAACATTAACATTTTTATAGGCACCAAGTGTTTAAAAAATGCATGAAATTTAAAGAGAAAGCAAAAAAAAAAGTTGTAAAAGGCATTTTGTCAAATTAGAGTCTACTACATGGGACTTGTTGAACTGGTCACAAGACAATTTGAACTTTCATTTATCATAAAGGCAGGCCTACCGCCTGCCTCTCCAACCTATTTGTTCAATTTGTAACAAACTTGCTAGTCCATTAATATTTAATGCAATCACATTAAAAATCACTGTGAATAATAATTTCTAATAATTCCTTATAAAAATTAAAAAAAAAAATTGTTTTCCTTATAAGTAATGGACACATGAAGTGTGCATATTGTGACAAGTACTAATTCATTCAAACTGAATGGAATTTAAAAAAATTGGCCTTCATTCTTCAAGGCTGCAGATTATTTATTCGCAACTCTTTGTGCTAATTGATCAATTTCATTAGAGGCCAAACCATAATGACTTGATTCTGTTTAAGCCTATTATTGTTACCATGACATTGTATTTCTTGAGACTGGTGAGGCCTTTCAAAATCCTCACAAATGCAGTCGTTTGGAGACTAAAATATCACATATTATTTTGTTGACTGTTAATTTTCTTTTTGTTTGTTGATAATTTTAAGATGTTGGTGTATTGGTATGTATGCAATGTACTGATAATTATGCAGAAAGCAATGTATTCAAATGAAATACAGCTGGTTTTGATAATTTGTGATTGAAACTTGATATTCCTCTGTCTTGTTTATTTGTTTGTTTGTGTTGGGTTTCTTTCATTTTACGGCACATAATAATCATAATTCATTTTCAAAAAAGATGAGAGAAACACGCAAAAGCTGCTTCTTCTGTGTCTTTAGACTTTTATCTCAGAGTATAAATTGTTTCACCTACAAAATGACTGTATGTAAGATAATGACACCTGTTACTAAAATACAGAATATGGAAATAAGTTGTTTTACGTAAAACCTAAAAAAAATGTAGTATATATATTATGTACATTGTTTAAAAGTCTTCTAGGTCTAGATCTGAAATGCAGATTATCTAAATTAATTTCTAGAACTGAGTCAAGTTTTAAACAATTCATTAACATTGTAGTCACTCACTCACTCACTACCCTTCTTGCCATGGGCAACTAGGGCAGCAACAAAGTCCCTCCATTTCTCTCGGTCCTGAGCCAGAGTCCTCAAGGTGCCCCATGACTGTCCCATGGTTGCTGCATCTGCCTCTGCTGTCCTCCTCCAGGTAGTCATTGGGCGTCCTCGTTTCCTGCGTCCCTCTGGCTTCCATTGAACAGCTACTCTGGTGATAGCATTCTGGGACTTGCGTAGTACATGCCCTACCCACTTCCATCTTCTCTCGACTAAAATCTTCTCAATACTTTCTTGTTGACAGTGTTCAAGCAGTTCTTCATTGGATATTCTTTGGGGCCAGAAGATCCTAGCAATTTTTTTAAAGGTTTTTGGTGTGGAATGATGATAATTTTGATAGATCCTGATCAGTCATACGCCAACATTCAGAACCATACAGCAAGGTAGAGAGAACACAACTTCTATATAGTCTAATCTTTGTGCTGAGTTTGTACTGTTGGGACTTCCATACAGGGTCAAGCATCCTGAAGGCAGTTCTGGCTTTACCTAATCTATTTATAATGTCATCTTTAGCTCCTCCGTCAGGTGTAACACAGCTCCCTAAATATGTGAATTTCTCTGTAAACGGCATTGTAACATTGTAGATTTAGTTCTAATCTAGATTCAACGAAGAACATTGTTTCTTGAAAGAATTTTTCATGTTCTTGAACTTTACGCATTAAGCGTAAGTTTTTACTTTCGATTGTTTCAAAATTCAAACACAAAAGCTGTTTTAAACGAACTCGAACTTTAAAGCCATAGCGGGAATTTCCAGACACAGAGCACAAAGAATGTCCAACATAAATTGAACAACACGTCATAGAAAACAGCTATTTTATTGAACGAATGTCAAGGTTTAGCAAGGGCTATACTTAGAAATCTAAATCTAACGCTGATTCCGATTCAGATTTTAAATCTTGAAAATAAGCTCTCTTAGACCTCAACTGAACAAAAAATTTTGTCTTGTATGCGTCCAGGATTGGTTAAAATTGCTGTGTAAATTTTTAGTCATACAGTCCGCGAGGCGTGAATCTCTAATACACAGACACACACACCATTACAGATATAACCCACTTTGTGGGAACATCTACATTCTACCGACCTTTTGGGTACCAATCTTTCTAAAGGTTTTAGAAGCTACATGAGGTATGAAGAATACTCCCGGGAGTTCTGGTAATGCACACGCAAGGTGACATAACTTTACGCTCATTCTTCGATTGAGGAGGTGGCCTCAAAATTTCTGTAGTGTACAAACCTTGTGGGAACCTTTTGGCCCCGCCCACTTTTTGACATACCTCAAAAATACCATCTTTATGGGTACTGTGTGTTATGGGGACATTACCTTTTAAGGAGTGTCTTTATAAGGTTAGTTCTATTTGCAAGTGTATGCATTATGGGTACTAACTAGTGTGTTTTCTAAATTCAAGTGAACTTTTTTAATACTAATAAAAAAAGAAGACTGTATGACTGACGGCTGTGGACCTGTTCAACGGTCGTTTTCTAACTATCTGTACTACTCTTTTCGATAAGGCCTACAGGCAATTTTTTTATATTATGGTAGTTCTTGTTTTATATCATTTTCACCTTTAAAGAATCATCTGCCCTATATAATTTTCGATGTTGAAAACCAATTGACTCGCGTTTTGGGTCACATTTTTTAACTTTAAAAGGGTTGCTGATTTAAGCAAGGCATTTTTGTACGCTTTTAAAAAGAAAAAAAATCAATATTTGGAGGATAGATATTTAAACAGCTTTTGATTCAAAATATAGAGAGAAGAAAGAAGAAATTACTAACCATTGAATAGCATTTTGTCATTTAAAAAGTTCCGACTTTCGAGTCATTCACCGTGGACGCGAGACAATTGTGTTTAAAGAATAAGGCACAATAAAGATAAGAACAGACAAGAATTTTTTTTAAAAATTGTTTGAACTTATAA
>BMAT01003260.1:90123-100399 GCA_019649035.1 Elysia marginata
AGAGAGAGAGAGAGAGAGGTTGGTTGGTTGTTTGAATTTTAACGTCTTTTTTTTCAACTACAAGGTTTTATCAGAGACGGCGCTTGGGACATTTGAAAGCGTGCTGCCACACTGTGATGTAGCATACAGAGCGCTGCATACACCACACTCAGTCACATTATCCTGACACCGGGCCGACCAGACTTAGCACTAACTCCATAATGCCAGACACCAGGCGCATCAGCCACTAACCTTAAAGTCCTTGGTTTGACTCGGCCCGGGATCGAACCCGTACCTCCCGATCTCTAAGCGAGTGTCTTTACCGCTAG
Source organism: Elysia marginata (assembly GCA_019649035.1). Taxonomy (NCBI): domain Eukaryota; kingdom Metazoa; phylum Mollusca; class Gastropoda; family Plakobranchidae; genus Elysia; species Elysia marginata. The sequence goes on from BMAT01003260.1 coordinate 90,432, forward strand.
GCCACAGAGCCGGTCGAGAGAGAGAGATTTTACCGTGATCCGAAAGGCCCCACTAACATTCAAGTTAAAGCAGATCTAGATCTAGCATAGACTATTGTTGAACGAGAAAGAATGCGTTCACATTACTGTGATTTCTAGAACTATAATGTAGAGTTATTTCATGTTAGATCTATTTCGAATTGTAAAGACCCAGATCGACTTTTCCTCTTTCAAAAAGGGTGTGCGTGAAGTGTTGTCAATTTGTTGTTGAAATTTTATCCATTTTAAACAATTTTTATTGCTGGCCTATTATAATCGTGAAATTGCATTTAAACATTACAAGTCTAACCAAAAAAAAACTAAATCTGAAGTCTGGTATCACGCTATTATTATATATCGCGATCGACGTGAAAAGAGGAAGAAATCTACAGTGAGATTAAAAGAGAGAGAGAGAGAGAGAGAGAGAGAGAGAGAGAGAGAGGATTTGAAAGTGAGTTTGGAAGAGAGGGGGGAGAGAAGTAGGAGAGGGGTACGTCGCAACACAGATGGGATGTGTTACACTTTTCTAGTGTACCCACTCACGGATCGGAAGCACGGGCTGTCATAAATATCTGCTAAAGTGATGCCCTTAGAATATTATTCTGATTCCCAAAGCAACGCTGGGTAGTGGGTAGTGGGTACCCCCGCTAGTCTAATGTATAAATGCGAAAGTTCCGTGTGTGTGTGTGTGTGTGCGTGCGTTTGTAACCTTCGCTATGGACTCCTAAACCGCAAAACGCACCGCCTTCAATTTTGGCTCAGTGATTCTAGGTGTGCTCGGAATGGTTTTAGACTACTTTTTAGAACGAAAAACGATCACGGCGATTTTAATTTTTTTTCATTTGGGACCGAAACCCCAAGTCCCACAAAAAATCTAGATCTAGCCTCTAGCCGTAACGGGTTTTACTTGAACCAAAGAAAATAAAATAGCGCGCAAGAGGGAGAACTGAGCCTAGCTCTGCGATAACAGTGGTAAAAAAGTATTTGCGAATAGAGCCGGTAAACAAAGCATACGCCTTGCGGGATAGTGTAGGTTGTGTAGTATGTATGTTTGTACTTGCCGCTATTATCTTTTGAATTATCGGCTTTTTTTCTGTTTCTGTGCAGCCATGTGTATACGCGTAACCAGCGTGTCTCGGCTCTCTTACCTGCCAAACTCTTTGCTTGAACTTCCAAGTGCGTTTATGATGTCACGCGCTTCGAGGTTCGACCGTAGTGCTTGGGAAATTATTTTGTACGATTAAAATTTAGGCCTACAGTGCGCAAGAAATTCGACGAATCTAGATCTAGCCATGGTGGGTTTTACTTGAACGTCCAAATGCGTTCATGATGCGCTTCGAGCACAGTGCTTAGGAAATTTTTTGTGTGCAATGAAAAATTACACTGTGTAACCTTCGCTATGGGCTCCGAAACGACAGAACGCACGGCCTTCAATTTTGGCCCAAAGATTCCAGGTTTACTCGGAATGGTTTTAGACTACTTTTTAGGACAAAAAACGATGACGAAGATTTTAACTTAATTTTTTTCATTGGGGACCGAAATCGAAAGTCTCACAAAAATCTAGATCCAGCCATGATGGGTTTTACTTGAACGTCCAAATGCGTTCATGATGCGCTTCAATCATGGTGCTTCGAAAATTTCTTTTGTATGATGAAAAGTTACATGTTAAAACTCAACAGTAAAGTTCTAGAAAATCACAGCACTGTGAACGCGTTTTTTCCGGTTCAGACAAAACCTAGATCTAGCAATTGTCACTAGTAACAAATTCGAACGATGGTGGATTTTATGAATGATACTTACGTCACACCTTGCGCGGCATAGCTAATGCAAAAGCTAAACAATGCAGTTGGGAACACAATAGATTTATGAATAAAACTTTTATCAATATTAATTTGTCTTCTAGGGTTCAAGGATTGGTGATGAACTAAAATCTAGACCTAGATCAACTGTTTTTTCTCGAAAAAGGGCTCCACGCTTCAAGTCGTTAGGCCTATATGTTTTATGAACACGATAGACTTTATGTATAATGTTCAATTCACCTTTTCTTATTTGTGTAAATCTCAAACGAGGCTAAAGGCTTTATGACCATAATGAATAAGATTTAGATTTTTTTAGAAATTTCATTTGAAGTATACATTTTTGTATGGTGGCCTAACATCATATACAGTTATAATATTTCTACATAATCTAGATCTATAGGCCAGTATCTACATAGATCAAGAAGAGTAAGAAATTTATAGAGTGAATGAAAGAGAATAGAGATAGTTTATTACCTAGGTCCAAACTTCTCCATTAATATTCAATTTTAAACTATATCTCGATCTAGATCTACCAGTGACCATTGCTAGATCTAGGTTTTGGCTCAACGGGAAGGAACGCTTTCACAGTATTGTGATTTTCTAGAACTATACTGTTGAGTTTTAACATGTTAAATTGTTAGATCTACTTCAAAGTGTGAAGCTCAATTCAGCACTAGATCTATAGGTTATAGAGAAAGAGAGAAAGAGAGAGAGAGGGAGATTTAATGTGTTCACAGTGCTGTGATTTCCAGAACTAGAGGCCTAAAGATGAGTTATAAACTCACGTTGGACGTATTTTAAATTATGAAGCTAAAGCCAAAACTGCAATCTCTCGCATCCAGGGCGAATGCGATGGAAGACGGAATGTTTTGTTGTTTTTTTTTTTAAACGCCTTTTAAAGAAAGAGAGAGAGAGAGAGAGAGAGAGAGAGAGAGAGAGAGAGAGAGAGAGAGATGCTGCGAAGGAAATCAACAAAAGCTGCAAAATATGACGTGTCACAGCTGGAGAATGAAGAACTCCAGAAGAAATATGCTGTCGACGTAAAGAATAGATTTGAATGTCTTATGTTGGAGAACTGAACGCATGAAGCAAATGAAGAGAACGTCAACAATATATGGGATTCCTTAAAGACTGCTGTAACGGAATCCAATGAGTCGATGTTACCAAAAGCGAAGAGGGAAAGGAAACTAGCATGGATGAAAGAAGAAATCCTGAAATTAATGAAGGAAAGAAAGAAATACAAAGGCACAGAAAACGAAGAGTTAGACAGACAAGTGCGAAAAGAATGTATTGAGGCGAAAGAAGATTGGCTCAACTACAACTGCTACCTTATAGAGGAGCTATCAAAAGACAACAAACCCAGACAAATGTATGAAGAAATCAAGAAATTTACAAGCAATAAAATAAAAGTAGGAGGAAACATCAAAAATGAAAAGGGAGAAATCTTGATGGAGACCGAACAAATCATTAAGAGATGATCTGAATACGTTGAGCAACTCTTAGATGATCATAGAGAGGAAAATCCGATTCAATTTTTTATACAAGGACCCTGAATTTTGGCATCCGAGGTGGCAGAGGCTTTGAAGCATATGAAGTCTGGGAAAGCATGTGGCATAGATGGCATTAACACGGAAACGTTAAAAGCTTTGGGTGATTTTGGTATTGAGGTCCTCACCGATCTTTGTAATTGTATGTACAGCACAGTCTACATCCCGGAGGATCTCAAAACATCAGTGTTCATACTTCTGCCAAAGAAACCAAAGGCAACAGACTGCTCGGACTATCGAACGAAGAGTCTCATGTGTCACATCCTGAAATTACTTCTCTCCATTATTATGCGAAGGATGTCGCAAAAGATTGAACGTGAAATAAGTGACGGACAAACCGGCTTCAGAAAGAATAGTGGTACTAGAGAGGCTATATTCATCCTGAAGGTAACAGCTGAAAGATACATGTACTTGGAAGTACATAAAGAAATATTCGCCTGTTTCATCGACTATTCTAAAGCCTTTGACTCGGTAAAACATGAGCAACTCATAGAAATATTGCAGAAAACAGATATAGATGAAAATGATATTACTGTCATTGCCAATCTTTACTGGCAACAAAGGACAAAGATTAGGATAGTCACAAACATGTCTGAAGCTGTGAAGTTTAAACGTGGAGTAAGACAGGGCTGTGTTTTGTCCCCAGCGATTTTTAATCTCTATACTGAATACATCTTCAGAACAATAGATAACATTCCTGGTCTGACAGTAGGCGGTATCAATATCAATAACTTGCAATGCGCCGATGATACAGTGATGCTAGTCGAAAATGAAGATGATCTCCAAAAACTTGTCAACATTGTAAAGGAAGAAAGCGAGAAATGTGGACTATTCATCAACATAAGAAAGACAAAAACAATGGTAATTAGCAGAGAAAAAGTAATACCGCAAATCGACATCCAAATCGATGCTAAACAGGTGGAACAGGTGGCAAATTTTACCTATCTTGGAAATTGGATAACCGAGGATGGAAGGTCCGACCAAGAAGTGAAAAGGAGAATCGGCATGGCGAAAAATACTTTTTCGAGAATGAGCAAACTGCCTACCAATCGCAGAATAGATTTTGCAACCAGATCGCGCCTTACCAAATGCTACGTGTGGTCGGTATTTTTGTACGCCTGTGAAACTTGGACACTAAATGCAAGTCTTGAAAGAAACATAGAAGCGCTGGAAATGTGGCTGTACCGTAGAATGGCCAGGATCTCTTGGAAAGAGAAGAAAAAGAACAAAGAGGTACTGGAAGAAATAGGTTTGAAGCACACGGAGCTATTGAAAACAGTAAAAACCAGACAGCTCGCGTACTAAAGGGCACATACGACGTCACCAAAGTCTCCAGAAATCCATTATGGAGGGAAAGATCAACGGGAAGAGACAACGTGGTAGAAAAAGAAAATCCTAGCTTGGTAACATCGAAGAAACGACGACTAGAAGGATCAACGAATGTTGTGAGGTTGCTCTAGACCGAGAAGAATGGTGACACACCATAGCATCCAACCTCTGGCAAGAGACGGAACAGCGGTAAGGTAAGAATTTGGGGTGTAATGTTTACAATTGTTTAGTAGTGTTGTAAGAACAGACCAGTTAATGTGTTAAACGTAAATTTGTAAGAATATTTTTAAAAAAATTGATTGCGTTACAGAATGCTCAAATTTGACGCCGTGGGGAAAGATGGGGAAGAGAGAAAGAGAGAGACAGAGGACGTGAGAGAGAGAGAGGGGGGTGGGGGTGAGAGAGATAGAGAGGGAGGACGTCGCAGAGGATGTTCAGTCAAAGAGGAAACATTTTTGAGCGTCGTAAATTTTTGTTGGGGGTTGAGAGTGAGAGGGAGTTAGAGCGAGGGTTTTCGAAGAGGGTAATGCGAAAAAAGGGATTGGCGTGAGAAAGCAGTACAGACAGACAAACTATGTGCGTTCGGGGGTGTGGGTGGGGGCGCGGGGGGCAGTACGATATTATGGAAGGTAGAAACAAAGGGGATGTTTAAAATAATAGGCGGTATTACACTTTTCTACTTACCCAATCATCGATGCGAAACACGGACTGTCACAACTATCTGTCGTAATGATGCCCTTACAATTTTATTCTAATTCCCAAAGCAACGCTGGGTACCGCCGCTAGTTTTTATATTCACAAAGAAATGAACGCTTCTTTTAGTAGTTTATGTAATTAATATCACTCCTTGCGCTGTAGCTGTGGTAATTAAGACCGGCGTTATAATGTCTTGTCAATGCGGTATTTCGCCAATAAATATTATTAGTTTCTTTGAGATTTCTGTGAAAAGGAAATTGTTTCTTTGGGTTAGATTTAATAAGTAACTAAATTCTTATTTATTTCTAACACTGTTTCAGTCTGTTGGTTGCTTTGTTTTTCATTCTAATACTAGATTTAGACAATGTACCTGACGTCGAGGACTAATATTTTTATGGACGTCACGGGAGGCTCTGACGTTTTGTCTCATTTAACAAATAACGTTAACTTTCAATCTTGGTGCATGTCTTATCAAAAAACTCCTGTTCACTTTGACATGCCAAGTAAAAGACTTTCATGTAGCAAATATTTTCATTCATAGGCGTAGGCCTACAAGACCAGAATTATCAAATGAATGATGGCAACGAGAAAATAAATAGCGCCGTGAGATAGCTGCATTCGAGGGTGGGGGACACGAAAAGTAAAACTTTAGCTTGAAATACCCATTTATAAGCTAAGATGCAAGCTAGATCCAGATTTCAACGATGAAAATTCATAAACTCAAGACCAAGACTCAGATCAAAATTTTAACTTATTTTAGATAGGGCTAGCATGAAAAGGAGAAAAACTGTAATATGGAGGACAAAAAAAGAGAAGGCGATGGGAGGAAACCAAGACAAGCCTACGAAACGGAAAAGACAAAATAGATATAGACTTTATACATAAATACAATGTATGACGACCACAAAAAATTAAGGAAGATTCGCGGTCATTTTAGTGTATATTTGTGGGGCTGTTATAAAAACCATTATCTTCATTCCTTTTCCGAGCGTGATCTGTTACTACTTCAAAAAGAGTGTCAGTTTATTGTACGCCGAAGTCGCTATATCATTTCAATGTCTTAATTTTTCCATTCTTGATGTTGCACCTATTATACGGTGTGAAGCTGTTTGGAATAAAAATTTTAAAAAATGACTTATGAAGAGGAGAAAATTTTCTCTTTGGATCGAAGTTTTTTTTTGTTCTTTATTTTTTGTTTTATTGTATTTTTCTGCAAATTGAAATGGCTATTTACAATGATAATGTTGTTTCAAAGTTAATTAATTATTTGTGATAAGTATTTTTTATTCGATGCTGTTGCTTTTAACAGGTTCTAATCGCTGCATAATTTTATCTTACTAACATCTAAATATAAAATATATAACAATGTTATATTTTTACAATATTTTCAGTTCTTTTAATAACCATACACCGGCAGTTTGTCTCGAAGTTCAATATAAGGCTGATTTATGTATTCACAAGGGTTTCATTGAGAGTGGAGCAAACCGTACAATCAGTATGACTAGTGTAAAGCATTTTTAGAACAGCAAAGAGCATCTGTACTAAGGTTTCGCATTGCATTTTTGCTACGAAAGGCTAGAAACGGACTTTGCCACCCCACCCCCTCGAGTAAAGTTTAAATGCATGACTGTTTTCAGGGTGAGTAAATATATTACAACCCTGGGCATAACTGAGCTCGAAGAATGTCTATACAAAATTACCGATAAGGAAACGTACCAAATATAAGATTTTACTTGGAAGCAGACGAGTTTTAAGACATAATGTGGCTTTTTTTCTGTGTCGTTTTTCCATTTTCTTTTCCATAATTAATTTTTATTGTCGTTGTTTCTATAGCTGTGTAAGTTAACTCGTTCTACTTTTTTCCTTTTTTGTTTTGTCTTTGTTTTTTTTTGTTTTTTTTTTGTAGACGTTTTTTTTTAATCTGGTGTTTATGTTTTAGCGAACGTAAGTTGAAAAAATTAGCAAAAGTAAAAGTGTCGGTTGAGTATAGAACATATTATATTTCATCAAAACTTTTGAATTCTTTAGAGCACTACACGCTCTTTTTTCATCGATGTGCATTCAAAGCGCTATTAAAATTCCTTATTTTGTGAGCAAAAATGTTCTTTCTATGCGCAATGTTCAAACATGTCAATTATAGCAATATTCTTGCGACCGATAACTACGATGAAACCTTTACCTTAAAATCTTACACTGCAATGTAAATGGTTCAAGGTGATGTATAAAATTATTTGTAAATATAAACTGACTTTGAAAATTAAAGAATAGGATATTATACTATCTGAACTTCTAAACCTAGAAAACACACTTTTACCTAGATAACATGAATTCCGTATGTGAGCCTTTTAAATATATACAATCTCCATAGTTGTTTTAACTTACAGTTACATAGTTCTGCAGTCTTGACAATCCGCAAACAGCTATCCTCTTTTTAGGTTGAAGTACAGTAGCCGTGCGTATTGGACTATTTTCTCTGTCAGTCACTGACCACAAAGTGTCGAGGGCACAGTAATCAGACCCTCCTTGTTTCTTAAGTAGGGTAACTAAAGTTATTAGCCTCTCTGGCTCGCGCAGATTTCGTATGGTTGGTGGCTAGACAAGAGGAAAAAACTAGATCCTGTAGCCGACGAAACGAAATTTTGAGGCACCAACAGTAGGAAAACTGACTCTCTTTTCTAACCTGGTCTAGGCTTTTCGGCAGTGTTTTATGCAAAGGGAGAAAACTCGACGCAGCAAAACCTTGGCTTTCATTGGCTCCGATATTCCTATCTGCAGATCTTTAGGCCTAACAGGGGCTGGAGTATGATTCTCTGAATGAAAAAGGAACAAGTGAGTATAGATAAAGGTAAATGGGTGAGGGTACGAGAGTTTGATTGGGTAGCGGAGAGGTCTGGGGGAGTTACGATGGGGGTGCTATCGAGCTAAATGGGAAGTTGTGGAACTTCGAAATGTGACAATTATTTGAAATTCATAACAAGTTTTTACAAATCTCGAAATCCAAAGTTAATTGCTCTTGCGCAAACGATTCAGATTAATTTGCGTCTACAAAAAAATTTTGTTTCCTAGTATCATGTTATATGCGTTGAAATAGTCAGTTCAGGAAAAAAAAATTGAAGCAAAGCTTAGAGGGTAAAAATGTTATCGAAATACGAATACGGGTTCGTTTAAGGAATTAGTTTGTTTGCCTTTGAATTTTTATTGGTTCTTTATATGTTTGAAAGCAGGCAAAGGACAGAGCAGCTGTTGAAACTTGACTCCCTTGCTTTATTTCTCATATATTGTATTAAGTAGCTATCGGTTTATTTTTTTCTATGTCTAGACTCTATGCTTTCTCGTTAGCTCTATATATCCTTTCTAGTATCACCCCCCCCACACACACACACACACAGTTTTTCGCTCTTGGGACTGTCAACTCGGACATTCTGCTACCCTCTACCATTGCCTATATATATATTTCAAAGCTGGCTCCATTTTACAACACGCTAAGATTTTTTGAAAAACGAAATAATAAAAGCCTCGCACAGTTATAAAAGTAAAAACGTTAAGTTTTAGCGCAGAATTATACTTTCATGTAAGTTAGATTACAAAATAGCTCTTCGACAATCTCGGGCTATTAGGTCCTCTCACATCTAAACCGGGAAGCCGGATGGCAGCGGGCCATGATTTTTTTTAGTGTAGGAGCTCTTTATTTCGCAGGCTATTCTACAAAATTAATATTAAATTTCTTCTTTTCATGCGGATTCGGCGCACTTCTCTTACAAATCTAGAATATTATAAACCACACCGTCGGGTGCTACTTTTTCTCGAAATCACTAGGAATCACTTGGAATCACTAGGAATCACTTGGAATCACTAGGAATCACTTGGAATCACTTGGAATCACTAGGAATCACCATCAATTACTCTAGGAATCACTTGGAATTACTTGGAATCACTAGGAATCACTGAAAATTACTAGGAATCACTGGAATCACTTGGAATCACTAGGAATCACCCGAGGAATCACTAGGAATCACTTGGAATCACTAGGAATCACTAGGAATCACTTTGAATCACCAGGAATCACTTGGAATCACTCTAGGAATCACTCTTGGAATCACTAGGAATCACTTGGAATCACTAGGAATCACTTGGAATTACTCTAGGAATCACTTGGAATCACTTGGAATCAATACGAATCACTTGCAATTTCTCTGGGAACCACTAGGAATCACTTGAAATCACCAGGAATCTCTCGAATTACACTTAATAAATTTTGCACTGACTATTTTTAATTCTAGATTTATCTAGGCCTATGTGGATTTAAAATAGCATCGATAAATTGTATTAACATATTTTGGGCATGGGGAGGATGACTACATTAACAGCGGCAGATCAGCTTAATTGTTTCAGTGGACGGCATGATATCATTACGAATATTACTTTTTGAAAGATATTAATCGTAAAAATAATATAGACTTATTTCTATATTGTTGTAAAAATGCCTTTTATCTATATCTATAAATGAGGAGCGCATGAATATTAAAAAAAAAAGCTGCCGTGAGTTCTCTTAGAAACGCTTACGATAAAAGCGTCACAT
>BMAT01003262.1:26372-47404 GCA_019649035.1 Elysia marginata
GAAAGAAAAGAATTACAGCCTCAAATATTTTTAAAATTGTCAACAAAACGAATGAACTGTTTGACGACTCTTTAATGACTGATTTCATTGGAAAACTTCTGTCCCCTGGCGACATCTCAAATTTAGCCCCAGTTAAGTTAGGAAAATTAAGAGAGCCATCCATCCAGTTTAAACTTAGACATATGAACAGTCATTCAAATTTTAGAGAAACTGGATTGTGTATTCATCCAGAGTACTAACAGACTCTAACACTTTAGTGGACAAGACAATTTTTGACCAAATATCTGACTTTGCACGACGACAGAAGGAAGACCCGACATTAAAAATCTGGTTTGATAGGGTTGGTACTGATCCCGTTAATGGTATTTCTTTTGTGTTGATTGGTGGATTTCTTCATCGTCAGTTTGTTAAGAATGACGTGACATTCAAGACTTTGGTGGTACCGCAGTCTTTGCGTGAACAAGTTCTTTCATGTGCTCATGAGTCGACTTTAGTCGGTCACTCAGGGTACCATAAAACTTTGACGAGAGTGCAGAGTCAGTTTAGTTGGCCCTCGATGACAGTTGACATGCGGAACTTTGTTCGGTCATGTCACCTGTGTCAAATTAAGGCACCGTGATAAACCTGCGCCTTTTCAGAAAATGCCTCTGATAGAAGAACCGTTTCAGAGAGTCGTGATAGATTTGGTTGGTCCTTTGCCAATCACGAACGATCGCCATGAGTACATACTCACTATGGTCTGCATGAGTACTAGACGGGCAGAATGTACTCCACTACGGAAAATCACCGCGGATAAAGTAGCAGAAGCTTTATTTGACATTTTTACAAGGGTTGGTTTTTCTAAGGAAATTCAGTCTGACAGCGGCCAACAGTTTATGTCAAACTTGTTAAAAGAATTTAATAAGCTTTGTAACATTAAACACATTTTTTCCACTCCCTACCACCCCCAAACTAATGGTGTAGTTGAACGTTTTCATTCAACCCTTAAAAATGATAAGGAAGTTGACAGACCAGTCGCCATCTAATTGGAGCAAGTACCTGTCAGCCGCATTGTTTGCATATAGACAGCAGATACATGTGTCCACGGGGTTTTGGCCTTTCTTTTTGATGTTTGGTAGGTCGCCAAGGGGTCCCATGTAAATCTTAAGTGATCTCTTTACCAGAAAAGACTTGTCAAAAGATACTGCATATGACTATGATTATAAACTCGATCTTCATAATAGGATAAAGTCAGCATGCAAAGTGGCACAAGAAAACATTTCACAAGTTGTTGCTGTTATCGTAAATAGACAAGACAAAAAAGCAAAACTTAAAGTATTTGTTCCTGGGGGAAAAAGTGTTAGTTTTGTTACCTCAGTCAAACAAAAAACTTGTTTTCTCACTCATAGGTCCATTTGAGGTAGTTAAAAAAAAAAGTCATTTGGTGTACCAAGTGGACATTGACGGTCGGTAAGGTCCGTTACATGTTAACTTGCTGCGGAAATACCATGATAGGCAAATTGTGTCGGAAACTACCTCTGCCGTGGGTGTTGCGACAACTTTGCCGCTCACAGCTGAGTAACAACCAGCTCCGATTAACTCTGGTTTAAATCGTTCAGATAAAAATTTGGTGTCTACAAATGCTGTTGAACCTTTCACTATTTTCAGTGAATTTCCTCTCCCTGCAAACATAGACAATTGGGAGTAAGTTTTTTACAGGTGACGTTAATGCATGTAATTCTAGCATTGTAGAAGAGACAGGGGAGGACTGTGTGTTAAAAACTTTGTCCACTGATAACGAAAAGAGTAAAGTTACGATAAACCCTCTTCTAGATGACGGCAAAGTCAAACAGGTTCATAAAATACTGACTGAATTTTCTGACACTCTGACTTCCTTGCCAGGACATACGCATACTGTTCAGCATGAAATTAGACTTACAACAGATGAACCCGTAAGGGTTAAACCTTACCAAGTACCTTTTGCATCCCAAGACTTTGTGAAAGATGAAATTAAAAAACTCCTAGACCTAGGGGTGGTAGAACCTTCGGTTAGCCCATTTTGTTCACCAATTGTGTTAGTTAAGAAAAAAGACGGGTCCCTACGCTTATGTATTGATTTTCGCAAGCTGAATTCAGTAACTGTGTTAGATGGGCACTCGCTCTGCAAGAGTTCTCATTCACAATATCAGCTATACCAGGCACAGAGAATTGTCATGCTAATGCGTAATAGCGGTAAAAATGCTAAGGTTAAAAGTTATAATCTGGGTGGCTTATTAGAGTTGTTGCTTGGCAAATCTCCTCGAAACACTTGCCTGGAATTTTGAAGTATCCTTTCCAACGAACAGTTACTGTTTTGCTGGTATTGAAAGTTTAAAAGTATTGTTTTCGTCCAGGTCGACAGGTGTTGCGGTCGGATTTAAAGCTAAATGAGGAACATGTTGCATGACTCGATTTGATTCATTTTAACCGGGTATTCATGATTGCCATGCTTTAACCAAAGACTTCTGTTGATATATATATGCAAATTTTACAGGTTTTTTTTTCTTTTTCAGGACTATAATTGGTGTATTGATGCGCTTTATGATCTTACCTTAAGAAATATAATTGATAAGAATTTACAAGACCTGCAAAAATTTGTTTTATTAAAATGAATTTTACTTTTTGCATAAGCTTACTCATCTTTCTGATTTTTCATCCCTCTAGAATCCAGATATCCGGTGATTTCTCGTAAAAATTTAAAATTTTAGCTGGGGTTGGGGGTAATGTTGGGAGCGAAAGAGTTTAAAAATAAAAAAGGCAAATGTATAATTTAGCAGTAGCGAGAGAGTTAATATATTTTTTTATGATTGTGCTAATAGTATAAATTGACTGGGTGTGCATGCTTTGACCTTTGTGTGGGAATGAGTTTTAATGAGTGAGCGCAGATCAGCGGGTGTATAAAATTTGGAGGACTTGCTGGACTCGGGGCCTTGGAGTGAAGCCGCGGAGAGGAACGTAAGAGGGACCTACACCACCCTGCCAAGTACCCCGTGCCAAGTGCCAGTGTGATAAGTATTGTGTATCGGGGACCCTCGTGGTCGATTTGTATTTCTCTATTTTGATTTCTTAGTCCTTCAAAGTAATAAATGTAAAGCTGCCTTTTAGAATTGCCTTTTGGTTTTAATTGAAACGTAAGTTAAATATGTCTCTGTTTTACATGTAACTACGTAGTAGCCAATAAATGAAAGGTTAAACCCTAACGCTTAGTTTAGAGGGTCACCACTCCCTAACAATCCCTATCTTTGCTATGGCAATTTTAAATGTCATGACCAACGAGTTCCCCATCATTTAACAACGGCTTTAGCATCCAATCATCTTGTACTGCTTGGTTGTTATTACTGTTACGATATATTTCCCAGATATATTCATTGGCATCGTCCACTAGCCTCGTCATCATGGGTTTATGACTGTCATTTTTATTATAATTTACATCATTATGGACATTGCCATAGTTGGTGTTATGATCATCATCATCGCCATTCATCTCATCATCATTATCAAACCCATCATAATCATCATTATCATTTTAATTACAGTGGCCGGAAATGATCAAGACCATCATTGTCACTATTGTAAATATAATCTTTATTAGATGGTCCAGCTTGTTTTGTAAATAATAGTGATTCTTTACCGCTATGACCACAGGTATTATCATTGTTAGGGTTATTACATGTTATTAATCTTTGAATTGTGGTTTCTCCTAGTATTGCCATCATTGGTTTGAACTATACCTATTGTTCTTATCATTTATTATATGATGGTCCTAGGTGCTGCTTATTACAGCCGTCAGCTATACCTTTATATCTTTGGCATTATTCGCCACAGAGGTGTAGAGGAGCAAGCCAAGAGTGACATTTTATTTTATACATGGTTAGAGTGTGAAAATAAAAAGAACTCCAACATGATCGCCTCAGCGCTCCACCATTTCTTAACTCGGCACCATTCTGAGATGGTGACCAAAAAGCAGCTTAGACTGTTTAGCGACTCCTGTTATGGTCAAAGCAAAAACTTTAATGTGATGTCCATGCTCTTGGCAGACAGGAAAAGGTACTTTTCCCAGACAGACGTCCTGTACACTTTCCCTGTACGAATCCACAGCTATCTCCCTGCGGATAGAGCTTTTAGGAGAGTTGCTCAGGATGTGAAAAAATTGGAGACAATTACTTTACCTGAAAATTACATAAGCATTCTCCAACGCCATGGCCAAGTCCTGGAGTACAACAAAGACTGGCAAGCATTTTACTATAAAGCTGAAACTTCACGGTTTGTGAAACAAAAACGCGAACTTAACATTTCCAGCGTCAAGAGGATTCAGATCTGTGGTAGTGGAGACAAGCTCAGTGTGTCAGATGCCTACAATGGAGACCTCACTGTTCATGGTGTTTTGAAGAAAGGGAAATCATGGGCCAATTTCAGGCCACCTATTTTAGAAAATGCTAGCACTGTGAAGGCTGCAAAGAAAGCAGATGTTTATAAACTGTTGGAGGAGATGGGTGCAAGTGACACTGTGATAGAACGCTATCAGAACATGCTAAGTGTTGGGGCATCAGATGCTAGAAAGTCAGATTCTGATTCTGAATGATTGGTCAGGACTATAGACAGCACATATCATTAAATTAATATAGGAATATTTTGCTTGTATTGTTATAATCTGACCCAAAACTCCAAAAACCTTGATATGTCTGTTTTTGCCAAAAAAATTTTTCCTGGATTTATCTGTTTTTGCACAAAAGTTGAAAACTTTAATTGGCTATAACACAATAAATTGTTATTTAAAATGTTAGCATTCACTGTGTCTATATTGTGGGGATGAAAGGCTACAATTATATACTTAAACTTTAATTGGGCCCCTTGAGGTTATTTTGTAAAGAAAAAAAGTCTATTTTTCTCAAAACTGGAATTTTGGATATCTGATTTTGCATCTAAACCATTCATTTCTGTTGTTATTGTTGCCATTGGAATGACCCATTCTGACAATGTAATGGTAATGGTTGTTGTATAGTTACTGTTGTTTGTAAAAAAAAGAAAGAAAAATAAAAAAAAAATTAATTAAAAAAACAATATTGATGTAATACTTTTGATGCATTTCTATTGTAGAGCTCTTTACTTTTGTGTGATGTTACACTATTGTACAATGATCTGTATTTGTTCTGAAGCAACCTTTCTCTACTGCATTATTAGCGCCACTGGGCAGTTTTTTTAATGGATTTTAGTCGCTCTATAAATAAATTATTATTATTATTTCATTATAATTATTATAAGGAATGTGTGTATAGTCCAGATATTAGGGGAACATTTTCAACAGTTTACAAAGTCAAGCAGCCAAAGGAACGGGTTGGTCACAGATAGATATCTTTGTTAGACTCATCACAAAGTTTAGATGAACTTTCAGATCCTTTGACCACTCTATATTATTCATAGCTTAATGTCAAATCTGGGACGTGTACAAAGATGTCATCACCAAAATACTTCTCAAGCATAAAATTACCCCTGCAGGAAGACAGACCATTTTTACTTCTATGAGAAGACATAGAGACAAAAACATGGCAGCCTCAGGTCTCAGGTAAAAAAAAAAAAAAAGAAAGATTGTGTGCCTAAAATTGTTTGATTAAAGGAAGGTAACAGATTTATTGACAAAAAAAAACTGTTGTCTTCACATTTCGGAATTTTCTATGTTTAAAATATTCATCCTAGCCTTAGAGACCCAGAAACCAACGATAAACAAATTATATGACAAAGTTGTTGACTTGTTTAGAGATTTTTTAAAATTATTCATAAAAGCAGAAGACATTACAGAATCTGGAAAACAACTTCAATTGTTGCACCTGGCAGACAAATGCAAGCATATCCCTAATAATCACACCCAAACTGGGAGTGTGAAGATATATACTTAAACAATGTTTGAAAGAAGACGCATTGAACTTTCTTGAAAAACTCTGAAATGCATTCACCACCACTGGGCAATACATGAAGAAGAATCTTCCCATTACTAGTCTGTTGACACTTCCTCTGCTGGACCCAATGGCTTTCCACCAGACACAAACGTTTATTACCCTAAACTGCCAACTGCCATCACTTTTTCCAACCATTAGTACTCCTGGTTTCAGTGACGAAATCATGAGAATACCAATGACATTTACATTCTTGTTGGAAAGAAGGCTTGGCATGATATTTGGCGGAATTTGATTTTCAATTAAAACGTGGAAAGTTCATCAGTGGAAAGAATTGTGACAGCTTGTCTGTCTATTTTCACAGGTCCACGAGTTGAGCAATCCTTCTCAATAATGAATAGCATCGTCAGTCAAAGGCATATTAACACATACAAAATAATGAAACATTTCTTTGTCTAAAATATTTCCTTTAGCCCAACACACTTCAGCTATTAAATTGTATTCAAGATAAGATGCAACATTTTCTCCTTTTGATGCATCACTTGCATGGCACATACAGAAATCACATTCAAGATATCAAAATTTCATGAAGGTGAGAAAAGCAGGAGCCGCAATCAAAAAAGAGACTCGGTATAAAGAAGAAGGCTCCTCCAACGGCTAAGAACACCCTTCCTCCAGAAAGGCAATTTAAACAGGATTAACTATAACAGGGGACGATGTAGTAAGTGATTGTCAAGTCTATGTGTAACTAAATTTAGAATGCTCATGCACTCCTGCAAATAAGTGAAGGCTGACTTCAGTTGATAAAACAATTTGAA
This sequence comes from Elysia marginata, assembly GCA_019649035.1. Lineage (NCBI taxonomy): Eukaryota > Metazoa > Mollusca > Gastropoda > Plakobranchidae > Elysia > Elysia marginata. The sequence goes on from BMAT01003262.1 coordinate 33,100, forward strand.
CTATTATGGAGTAAAAAGTGTTGTTTCACTTTAAGTTATTATCATGTTTATGATGTTAATTATATGCAATAAGGGAAATTCATCAGCTAAATTTCATAATAAAATAGACCCAATTAGGCCTAAAAAAACCCAGAAACGCCGTATTCTGACTGTAAAACCCCAAAATTTTTCTGGGAGCACCCCCCTAAAGAGGCTCCCACTTTAGGTAGTAGCGGTAAAGTTTAGACAATTTTATGATAGCCCACATGCAGGTCTATAATACGTGCATCATTATTATATTCAAGAAAATCTTTACTGATTAGTCCAACCAGTGGCACCTTTAAAAAGACGGATTGAAAAGTAATTAAGGAATTGTTCTAGTTGGCCTTATTATCTTTTGCCATTTTTCTCTTTATTCTTTGAAACAATTCAAAGGTAAACAATCCAGATATTTCAAACCCAACATAAACAATTTTGAATTTTCTAAAGTTCAAACAATCAAATGTGCACATTACAGAAGAGGGATAAAATCAGTAGTATAGTTCAATTAGAAAATTTGGGAATTTCAGAATTTCGGTTTAAATTATATAGCCCCACTGTATAAGATTGAAGTGTAAAAATCATATAAAGACCATATATATCAAAAATATTGAGCAAATGCTAGTTTGATTAAAACATGTATAAAGGTTAGTTTGATTGAAAGACAATGTTGATATTGCACCCTAAGCTGATGCAAGCTCAACAGCACATAGAAAAGTTAAGCATACCATTATGTTAGGCGACTTGTGTAAGGCATAAGCTAGAATTTTCACTTATTCAATTAGATAGGAACATTTTCTGATGGAATCATTTTTCCCCTTTAAGACTACAAGTACGAGGTTTATTTTTTTAAACTTTTACTCTTACGTCTAGCTTTGCCACATCCTGAGGTGTTTCATTTTAGAATCAAAATCTGTAGAAATGGATTATCAAAATTTGTAGCAAATTCATGTGCTTTGAGAGCTCTAAAACATAGCTAGTCTGAATGACTTGCCTCACAATTAAAAAGTGTTTTGATCTAGCCAAAACTAACATTACAAGTAATATTGGATAAATTATATATTTTATACCGTAAAATTCCATGTTGGGTCTATCTTATTCGCATAAAATTTAGATGTTAAAATTGTAGAAAACAAATCCTATACCACATTTAATCATACGGTCCTGACAATGTTACCTGCAGGTGCAGAACTAGAGGGTTTTGTGAGAAGCACAGTACTTAAACGAACACAGAATGCAAGTACCAGAATACATCCTATGTACAGCTGGGTTGAGAACAGCGATGTGTGTCCAAACGGAAATATCCAAAGGCCTCTGTGGTTAGCATCTCTGATGTGGTGTGACAGCCATGCCGATAAGAACATCAGGGCAAAAATCCAGGTTTTTGGCCGCCATTTATTGAGCACAATTATTGCGAATGTCACTCCAAACACTAGGCTGGTGTTGTGAAACGGTGGCCTTTTGGAAAGATGCAAAGCTTTCTGGGAAAAAAAAATTTATATTGCCAGTTCTTTAGTAAGAAATTATAAGAGCCATTCGTTACAATTTTACATGCTTATGGATCACCAAGGATACAAACCTTATTGTAATAGATTATTGAAAAGCACTTAATTTGAAGAGAAAAAATGAAGTAAGGAGTAGGGGAGGGTATATTTAGGGAGATATATATAGAGAGAGTTAAAAAATGACTACCGTAATCGGTATTACTTTGTAAACCTTTATTCTTGAATTGAAAATAAAAGTTTCATCTGAATCCGTCAGATTAAGAACAATCTATCTCAAATTTACATGTCCTACAGGATTTAAGAAGTTCTTTAATGCACCTGAAAAAACGCCCTTTGAAGAGCAACATTTTCCTTCCTGTAAATCATATATGATGACAAAATTGAAATATACCAGTATTTTTTATGCACCATAAAGGTAATCTTTGCTTCAAAGGCAATATAAGAAGGATCATAAAATTTCTAAAGGCAATCATACCTCAAAGTGTTTTTTTTTAGTTACATTTGACTAAGCATTGAATTTAATTACTGCTTGTTAACCACAAAATCTGTAATCAGTTTCAAGGCCTACCATTTATCGCAGGCTCAATTATAAAAATTGTTAGCATCATAACAAACATGAACATGAGAAAACCATACCTTCAGACTGAGAGACCCAGCTGCCAAAAAGTGATCTAAATCTACAGAGGCTGCAAGCACCGCTGCAGCCACACAGTTGAACCACTTGCTCCAGTCGGTGAGTAAAGATGAGTTTTCAACCATTGCCCACACAAAGAATCCAACAAGAGCATGGGTTGAACTGTCAATGAAAGCTCTTACTATAGCTGAATTATAAAATCTTCCAGATGAACTTTGCAAAGGAACTTTAGTAAGCATGATGTCTCCTGTGAGGCAAACAGTCACAATAATACAGCAGAGGAACAACGATAGAATAGGAGCCGGGAAAGCAACTCTTAGCATCTCTACAAATGATGTCATTGTCGTTGATTGTAAACTTGCTCATCTGGAGAAATTTGAAAAGAAAAAAAATAGAATAGAATTAGAAGAACTATTTTTTAATACATTTTACAATGTAGGCCTATTTGCTATTCTGTAGATCTTGTCCGAGGTTAATGCTTAGATGGTTTCTAAAGCTCTTCAGAACTAAATTACAGAAATTTAACAGAATGTCTTTTGATTTCGTCGTACAATGACAATGACACAGGAGTAGATCATATACCCATTGTGAATTATGTGGTTTAAATTCCACATAGCAAAAAATTTTTTTGATCACATTTTTGATGATCACATGTCAATGCTAAGCTGAAACTTCAGGATTTTTATTCTATCTGAGCTAGGAATAAAAGGTCCTGTGCAATGAGGTGCTTTAATTTTTATTATACAACAAACATTATAGACAAAACAAAGGCCAATGAAGAGTAATTTTGAATTGAAATAAATAGTGGCACCCCATAAAGCCTTCCATAAAAACTTTAAAGACTGCTGCAAATCAATGGAGCAAAATAAGTTTATAACTCATGAGTAAGATGGCCACATGAAGCCAATACTAAATGTCTGTACTGGCTTCCAGTGAAGGCCAGAATAAAAAATACTCAAGTTTTATTGCATGTCACATTACAAGTCTACAGCTAATTTGTTGCCACATATCAAAAAGCAAACAACGAGGCCGACCAAAAACATCCATTGTGACTACACTACGACGAGACCTCAAGAGTCACAACAACGATCACTGGCCAACTAGATTACAATCGATTAATGACCTTGACCACCTTCGCGACATAGCACAGAACAGATCCGACTGGAAGCACCTGACGACAGCAATATACAGCTCAGCCAAGGCAGAGACGTCAGTCGACGTCGCAGCGGACGGGCATTAACTAACTAACATATATCCAACTGTGCAACTCCCCCTGTATTATCAAGCTATACACTGGGGCACTAAGTCTAGTCCGTCAATATCTGAGAGCTAATAAACAACTAACCATGTGTGACTAAACTTTTGACTTCTCGTTACCGCTTAACTTACTGACAAGTACCCTTAATTTACTGACGTAAGGGACACAACTCTAATTTGTTTTAAGACTGATGTTTTTAATTTTGTTAATTTGGTTTTGTAACCACAGATAAAAATATTGAAAAAAAATAACAGGTCATATGATATGACACATATGTTTTCCACAGAGTATTAAAAAAATGCAAAAGTCAGTTCTAGATCTAGATAGACTTTGTAGGGCCAGGGTGGTGGATAAGTCATCCATAATTAATGAATGAAGGAATGGGGGGTTGGGGTGGACAAGTCATCTAAACTTAATAAAAGGATTTTGGAAACTGCAGTTTATGCAGGGATGATTCGGAGAATACCGCTAAAACGAAAACTCTCGCTGGCATTCCCCGACCGGTGGACTGTGAAGTTGCGCTGGTAATACTAATAAACGGGGCATGAAATATAAGGCCTTCAGGGGTGCGCAAAAAAAAAGGAGGGGGGGGGGGCTCTTATTTGATACCTCAGAGTAGATCTTTTAATATATATATTCAAGCCGAAACCAAAACTAGTGAAGTTAGGTTGTTTGTTTACGATAACAAGTCTGTTGCAAAGACTAATTCTGCGATTGGAATGTGATATCTAGCGCATCTCAATCAAAAGTCTTCACCAATGTAATGGAGATGTTCGCTGAATGCATACGGTTTACAAAGAAATGTCAATTTTCCAAAATTATAACTTGGAAACTAAAGATCGCATCGACTACAGTACTAGTAGTTATGGGTTATCAAAAATAGAACTCTTGTTCAGCAAGGAACTCTTTTGCTTTCCAGTATAAATAAACCCATATATACATACAAAACATGTACGCGAAGCACAATTGTCGGGGGGGGGGGAGGGAGTCAGGCCGTAATGGGAACCAGCGAGCTATAGCTGGTACAGTGGTAGTACAGGAAATCACCTGTTTACTTTTATAAATGTTTCTTTCATGAAATGGAGGACAGAAAGGTATTGATATTGCTATCAACCTGGCAGAGTCTCTAGGGACCGCAGTTGATCAAGAGTGCCTGGTATTGGCTTAGCTTCAGCTCTAATCTGGTGCAGACAGATTACAAAAACTATGTTCATCAATTGCCCGGTCTTAATGTTTACCAGTGGGTTAAGCATGCTTTATAGTACTATAAGGTTGTGCCATTGGCTTTATCCTGGCCTTAAAAATGAATTTTTGGATTCCCTTTCATTTTGTCAGTCCTGCCAGCGGATCAATGCCAGGATTATCACTTAAAAGATGTAATCCTGGGAAGTGGGATTGGGCAGCTGGGGTTAAAAATAGGTTATTATCCCTTTAATTTTGTCATTTTTGCCATTAGGCCAATACACTAAATAAGTGAATTATAAATTTATACTAGAACCTACAATTGATCTAGAAATCTAGTAGTAGGCCAACCTACTTGTAAGTAGATAGATACTTAGAGAGCACATGTACCTGTGATGTTCACAGAAACAAGACTAGGTGACTTTTTGTTCAAATTTCATTTTGTCAGTCTTGCCAGCGGGTCAATGCCAGGAATATCGGTCCTCCGTGCCAGGTACACACACTCGAAGTGTGAAAATTTAAACAAAGTCATACAGTCTTGTTTAAATTGTAAACAGTACAGGTACAGGTAATCTCTAATTTCTAAAGTCTAACCTACGTCTAACCTAAGTTGGCCTACTAGATTTTTAGACAAAAATTTTGTCCTACATGATCACAACTGACAGATTTTGAGTGTAGAAGTTTCTACATTTCTTCATCAATTTGCTTTAAAAAATTTATGACAAAGCATTATGATGCAATTTAAGAAAATCATAACATCATATAATTGTAACAATATTGTTAGTTTCTATGTTATTTCTGGAAATACTTTGTCCCCCATCACAACCGACAGATTTATAAGGTTTTGTCACAGTATCATAGATCTTGGCTAGAAAAAAGACTCATTTGCAATTGCACTAGTAGTGAGATAGTAATCTAGCGATAATCCTGGGATCAGCCCGCTACCGTGAAAATCACATATTCGATTACTTTTTACAGCCACCGATTACTATTGCATACATCAATCACCTCTGCTAAAGCGCAAGCCCCTTTCTCACTCAGCACACATGGTTGCTCACCGATATTAATGCCTACTCTAGCTTGGTCACTGTGTCTCTCAAGATCTCTAAACCCTTTACAGTTATCATGCACTCTCCACCCGCCAAAGTGTACTGGAACCAGCCAGCCTATAATTGCTGTAACAGATAATAGAGAGACACCCCAGAGTGACCAGGTAGACTAGACACTCGCGGTTCTCATGCACCCTAAATCCACTACCGTTCTCACACACCTTTCATCCAACTTAAGGCTAGCGGGCCAATCACTGGAACAGAATTAAGAGAGATACCCCACAGTGAACAGGCTAGACTGGGCACTAGCACTGTAGCAGTTTTCGTGTACTTTCCATGCACTACAGACTACAGTTCTCACACACTTTTCATCCAACTTATATGACCAGCGGGCCAATTACAGATAATTACTGGAACAGATTACATGTGTAGAGACACACCAGAGTGACCCATGGCACACTGTCTGCGAGCAACCATTGTGCTAGGCTAAAGCTGAGTGAGAGCGAGCCAGCCATGCGCCGCGGCACAGGTGTCATGAAACCCAGGGGCACAACGTTTTGCTAGGGGAATAAAGTTTACACGATAGATCTAGATCTAATAATCAGTGGCTGCAAAAAGTCATCGAATATTTGCTTTTCATGGTAGCGGGCCGATCCCAGGATTTATAAATGCCGAAATCTAGAGTCTAGGCGGCTAGGCCTACAATAAAATCAAATTTATCATTTTTTTTATGTTACCTTTGATTTCTTTTTTAATGATTCAACTCAAAGGCAAAAATATCAAAGTCCAAATCTACATCTTGATCTAAAATAGGGTCTACTTCAGTAGGCTCCTAGATCCAGATTCTAGTCCTACTCATACTCATAGTCCTAAGTATTCTACTTTCTAGCCACAGTGTAGACCTGTTCATTGTCCTGTGAGTGTGACATAACTCACATGCTTCATCATCTAAATCTGGTCTTATTCTAGATTAAAAGATTGAACGTACCGGTACGTATGTATTTATAATGTACGCTCTGTCTGAGCTGAGTTTGTGACTTTTCTGTTTAAACCAGTCCTGCTTGCCGTGCTTGCTGCTTGGTACACAAGACTGAGTTTACTGCCGTCGAGGTCTAGAAAATTATAGATTTCGCCACAGAAAAAGTTCATATTTTCTAGAACCTAAGAGTGAAGCCCCTTGCTTAAAGGGGAATCACTCTCAAAAGAAAGGTATGCGCAAACATAAACAACTCGGAGACCATATCTTGACAACATTCATAAAATTATTTTAAACTGCAAGTGAAACTTATACAAGTAGGCCTATCGCTTCTAGACCTAGTTATCTAGACATATTTCATCTAATAATGTTACAGCATATGAGGTAAAAAGATAAGTGGAAGTTAAGGTTTTACTTTTAAATGGGATCCTTTTGGTCTTTACAAAATGACAACGAAAAACAGTTGTCAGTTGAAAAACCCTTGGCAAAAACATTAATATAATCTAGCATTAGATCTAGATCTAGATCTAGATTCAATTTATAAAGGAACTTAGTTTAGCAGGCATGAATGTAAAATAATATATGGCTCAGTCTCCCCTTATTGATCATTTGTTGACGCCTGTGTAGGCCTATGTGTTTTTGTTTTCTCTTTCCTAAAGCCAGTTTTTCACAAATCTTGAGAAAATTTCTCTGAGGTAAAGAAAATTGGTTGCTTTAGCTACCACAACCATAATAAAGCCCTCAAATATTATGTTTTATGAAAAAAATGATTTTGAAGGCAAAATTGTCTCTATATTTCATCATTGAAAGTGGGACATTCAATCCCTGATACTCTTTGTTGCCCGTTTTGAGACAGAGAAATAAGCTCTAGATAGCTAAATAGTTTTGTGGTTCAATTCTGCACAAACATTGTATCTCTCATCCTGCAAAAGCTGAAGCAAATACGAATTGCCTTTATGACCCTGCAGTTCTGTGAACTTGACGTGACAAACGTTATTCATCAAGTCCGGTAGTTGCAAATCACTGCTTAAGCCATACGTGGCTCCTGTTGTGGGCCTAGGCCATTGAAAAAGCTTTGAACGAGAGTAGAAATACACCTTTAGAGGACTCAATATCACCGCTGCATTCACAGTACAAAACTCGCGTTAGTAGACCTAGCGGTTGTCGGTACTATTGTTCCCAGTCACGATCACGATTGTCACATGCCTCTGTAACACAAACACAGTACCGTAAAACTTTGTTTCTGATCGGATAAAATGAGAATTGGACTTCTGTAGTTTCAGTTCTGTTCAGCCGAGTTTGATGCAATATGGCGGACGATGGAAATCACAAGCTTTCTCATCAAGTCACGCAAATCGGATGAAAATAACGCTTGTCACGTGGATAACGATTGTGACTATTCTGGTAATTTTTTTTCTAATTATTGATAGTTTTATCGTGAATTATCACAAGTTTTTGAGGCTATTGCATCATAGGCCTAGTGCTCGGTGCTGTGAATGATTGTGACTTTCAAACAAAGAACCGAATTTCGGTCATTGGCTTGAAGATTCAGTAATCGAATGTTATCAAATTTCCAGTCCGGATAACGTTTGCAGCGGGCCAGTTTGGTTGAAGCCGTGTTTCGAATAGTTTTATTTTTTGACATATTATTCTTTTCACTTCTTTTTAGTAGAAATAGTATATATCTATGAATAGTTATTACCGTGTCACAACCAAAATAAAACCGTCATTGGGTATGTTAATTTCAATCACAAACATCACCGGACTTGAAAGATGTCCGGTCCAGGTGACGTTTGTAACCTTGGCTAACTACAAAAGGAAGTGCATTTTCATTTATATATTAAGTGGGTGATCCAATTGAAGTGTTTACCCGAGTCTCATAGAAAAAAGCCTTTAACAGAAAAATACTTGGATAAGTCAGCCTGTGGTTGCTTAGGAACTTACCTCATGAGTTTTACAGTGCTAGGAAAAAAATCAAGTCCCATAACGTTTGTCACTATTTATTACAATAATCAATACCATTTTTTATCTTTTTAAGATATTTGTCTAATTTTTTTTTTTGCTTCAAGAAAAGACATTTGTCACTTAAATTCACAATTTTAATGTACTTTTTACTTTGAATGATCATGTTTCAATGCCAATTTTATGTCCAATAACGTTTGTCACAATAATCTTAATATGGTTTTATAACTCTCATGTTTTATTATCTAAATGTCAAGAAATTGAATTAACTTTGAATGTCCAATAATCTCTATGAAATGCATTATTTTTTATGTCTGTTCTTTTAGTTTTTTTCCCTCAGTGTAATTGGTAAGGTATACCATGATTTTGTTCTTCTTGTCCTTTCATGATTGTCACTATCAGCAGTCTGTATCAATGAAACTAAAAAAAATTTTCTTTCCATAAAACATCCAGAATTGTTAAGTTTGTTGTAAAAAGGTTGTCTGAACATGATTTGTGCATGTTATTGTGGTGTTTCATGTGTTTTTAAGGTTTATTTTATGTCCAGTGATGTTTGTCACTTTTTAAAGTTTGAAAAATAATATGTTTGGTATAAAAAAAAACTGTTCACATGGGAGCTCTGAAATTTTACACATAGGCCCAGGGAATATTGAGCTGTTGTGGTTACATTTCAAGGCAGTGAGCCCAATTTGAATTTTAAGCTTCAATGTCCCAAAATGTAAACAATAAGGGGAGACTGAGCCATTTCTTTTGAAAAGCTAGACCGTATATAGGCTATGCTTGTTCCTTGTGTCTAGAAGAAAAACTTGCTAGATCTATACTAAAAAAAGAGGTTCCTTAACTTTCTATGCCGGCGACAGATACATTGGTCGGCAAATTTGACCTATTCATCAGTCAATGTATATTTTATTTCGCTGCTTCCACATTTTACATTTATAAATTACAACTTTTTAATTGTTGAACAAAAATAGGACTACCGGCGATGAAATATCCCATGCTTGTTTGTTTTGAAGCCGTTTTTGGTGCAAAATCAAGTATTTTCCCTGTTTCCAAGCTAAACAAAATAATGAACACACCCACCACCTCTAGGGCACCACTGCCTGATCGAGTTATAGGCGTCTAACTAGCAACCAAGCAAGGAAATTGCTTAAATCTATCCTTGATTCAGACTCAGTGGAGCTGATGAAGACTGGGGAGAGTATGATGTCAACTCTGATAGCAATATCAGCGATTCACAGGCTGTTGTAAAGGGTAGATCTAGATCTAAATCTAGTGTTACCATTTCGACTCCCAGTTCAGCTAATTCTAGATCTAGTGAAAGTGAAGAAGAGCCAGTCACTTCTACGAGTTTACAAGAAAAATATCTAATTCTCTGTTATATTTCCTCTCCAATGTTTCCAGACATGCATAGTTTAATCCCCTTGGTAGCACACACAAAATCAACACACTGTACAATCTTGTTTGTCAATCATAAGGTCCGGTCACAACCTAAAATTGCCTTCGGCATAGAGAGAGTTAAATGTGTGTCTGGAGATTTTTTCGCATTGTGCTCATAAACAACTGTTCTGTTTAGCAAATACCGGTATACCCCATTCGGCCATGCTGGTAAACAAAGATCGGTCAGCCATCTGGTGAGGGCAGCACTGCCCAAAACTTATAGTCATGGCAAGGCACAAAATTTAGCATAGGTAAATATGATAATTATTACGCTCCTGAAGTCGATTACTCTGCGAAATTATTTTACCCTAAAACCTATCATATATTTTAAAAAACCACAATTATTTAAATTAACATTAGATTTGTGAAAGGAATCTACAGGCTAGTTCGCCCAAGAAGAGTAGAGAAACATTAATTTTAATTATAACACTAGTGCGCAGTCTGCTGCTAGATCTATGTTGTCTTTGACTTTGAACAAAAATGGAACTGGAAGAGAAAAGTCATGTAGACAGGCCATTAAAAATCTATGGTCTGGGGAGCCTCAGAGGCTATTTTCCCAATTTATTCAGACACACTATTCCTGTGACGTCATTTTTAGACGATTTTGGTCAAGGTAGAACAGGCATATTGTTATAATTTACTTTTTCAATTGAAAAAGGACTTTCCAATGATGTCACCAACTTCATGGCCCTAGGGTAAAAGGAGTCTGGTCCTGTCTGCAGCAATATGTCATTCATGATGGGTTTTTGCGTAATAATCAAGTACGACTTAAGATATTACGGTTTTCATGGTTTTATTTCTTTTACAGGATGCACTGTGCAGCTGCTTGGGCTTAAAGAGTTAATAACAAATTTGTTTCTTTTTCTAACAAACAAAACCAATCAGATGTTTTAAACAATTTCTTGTACCTGCTTAGATTTGTTCATATAAATTGTAAACAGACTAAGTTATTTGGAAAAATTCCTGAACTTTCTTGGCTCAGTGTACGGCTTTGACTGAATAACTATTTAAAGAATATTTTTTTTTGTGTTATATGGGATCATTTGAATGCTCTAGTTTTTGCAACCCTTATCAGATTATGGAAATCAAGATGGCCATTGCCAAAATGTTGAAAGTTTTTGTAGCAATCATGTGAAAACACAGTCATTTTAAGCTTGCCTGGCCTTTTAAATTTAACTGGATGCCTTCACAAGTATCAAATTAAGTAGCTTTACTAATTTTATAATGTAATGTATCATTGAAAATAAATCTATGATGCTTCTTGATGGCGGTGGCCATGACAGTCGAGGTACATTATTAGAATTTTGTCACTGAGACGGAATTTTTATGTGAAAATTTAAATTCTCTGTGTTTTCTCAATTGATTTTTTTTTTGTTTAGTTTACATTTGTAAACAAAGTGCTGTAGGCGCAAAATTTTCGACATTTATCTATTCTATGTGATCACACTCATAATCAAATTTGGTCAAGTTCTTATTATCTTGATTACTTGTGAGAAAATGATTGCAAGTTTTATTTGCGAACAAATAAGTTTGCCGTGCCAAAAAACACAAAATTGGAAAGAATTTAAGAGTTTTGAGCTTTAAATTATTTTTATGAACGTTAGTCACCTATGTGATTCATTTTGGTTGTTGATCCTTTATTTTGGTCAAAGCTTAGAGACTTTGCATATTTTTTTTTTAATTTTGAAATATATCTGTAAGAATTTATTGTTTTTGGCAACTTGATACTCTACAAATAAAGAAGCTTTTCAAAATTGAAAAAAACTTTGCAGGAAACGGAAACACTCTAGGTGTTTGTAACCGCGCTAAAGTATGCTAGTACCAAGCCTGCACAAGCTCCTCCGGGGACTTGTGGCAGAGCTGGTTATGCAGGAAGGCAGCCCTTGCTTGGCTACAGACCTTGCCGCTTCTCACCTGCTTTTGAGTCTTGATCAGGGAGCCTGGGGGGCGGAAAGCAAGGCTGTATTGGACACAGTTGTACAGAGGTACCCAAACAGAGTAACTCCAAGGTAATTTATTAACATTTTTAAAGTTTGCTTATTTTGTTTGTCAATTTTTTATGTCTGGGCCATGAGCTGCTCAAAATACAAATGAAGTGTAACGTTTGAACTGCAATGAATATATTACCTTGCCTTCAAGGTAAATAAAATGAAAATAGGAAATTCCTCTTTTGAAAAAAAAACACCAATAAACGATCTTTTTTTGCTATTTTCTCTGTAGATTTTAAATCAACACACATTTTAATTTCTTCCTTCAAAAAGCAGATAATTTGATGAAAGTTTTTACACTTGCAAGCTCAGGAAAAAGTCTTGTTAAAAATTGCAAGCTCCAACTCATTCACCCTGGACGCGAGACACATGTCAGCCATGCATGCAACAATAGAAAGCTTTCCTTAATATTGGTTTCATAGAATGATTTAAAGACACATGTGAGAATTACCAAATTTTTATTCACTTAAAATTTCATTTGGTCCAGATACTGCCCCTATCAGGTCAATGGTATTTAATATTTTTTGTTTAAGCTCCTCATAAAAAGCATAGGAACATTTAAATTTTCAATATGCGGTTGTATGAGACATAAAGCGTCACAAGTGGTAGTAGCGACTTTGAATATAGATTCAAGGTTTTAATCAAAAGTAGTGTTCCTGTCAAAATGAAGATGTGTTCATATCTTTTGTGCAATGTTACATATGAGTATATCTTGTGCACCTTTCACATTCTAATTTTTTTTGTTTGCTTTATAAAATTTTCAACAGGGTTGTATTGGCACTTCTTCCCAGCAGCACAACAGCATTAACTCTCAGGGAATGCCCACTGATAACAGCTGGGTGTATAAATCAAATTATTAACAGGTAATCTTTTCTTGGTATGACTATGAAGACCAATTCTTTTACAAAATGTTTTTAGCTCATGAGTATAGTCTTAAGCCTTTTAAAACTTTATACTTGTATTTATTGATAACACATTATTGTTCATACTTTGTTAGTTATAACTATGTTCCATAATAAATAGAGTTCAACTTTGTGTTTGGCCTGACTGTGTTTGGTTTTGCTGTTATGCTAATTTCCAATGATAGTCTTGAAATCTGCCGGAAAAATCCTGTAAGGGTTCAATATTCTAAGTCATCAGTGCATTGGCTCTCCTTGTCTCTCTCTCAGTCTTTCCCCTTTCATTTTACTTTGTCTGCCACCCTCATCCATGAATAACTGTCCAGTTTTACTTTTGTATGATCAGATGTCCCAACCTCCAGTCATTGGACCTTGCGGGAAACGCAGAGCTCAACTTCAGTGGAATAGATCTCTTTCAGGAGAATGGCGGATTGGTTCATCAATCACTATCTCATGTTTCTCTCGAAGACTGTCATGTTTCAAATCATACTATTCAAGTAAGTCTGAGATTTATAGCAGACTCTTAAATTTTCAAAAATTCTAGTGGATGGAGAGTATGTAAAAAAATTTGAATCTGTTCCACAACCATAATGCTTTGAACGTCAAAAAGTACACTGGTCTGTTTTTAGAGATTTGTTTGGAATCTTGTAACAAAACTTGGTTACCAGTTGTACAATTCATAGTTAGAAGATCTGTCAGCAGTATTTTTCAAGGACCATGTTTTTGCATTAAATTTTTGACAAATCGAATTTAATATTCTATGAAAATAATTTTATATCAGCTCTTAGTTCTTAAAACTTGAAAGTAGTTGATTAGAAGCAAATAGAAAACGAAGAATGCAATAACACTGTATGTTATACATTTAACAGGCCTTGCTAAAGAATGCCCCTATGCTGCAATCACTGAACATAGCAAGATGTCATATCACAGATGCAGTGTTTCTCTTGAATGAGACTAAGCAGTTGGCCAGAGAAGGAGGTTTTCAGGTATTTTTACTTCAGAGGAATGTTAATAGGTGTTTAAGAAAGAGTAGTTCTTATCAGATAAAAGTAAAAGATACAAGAAGCTGCAAACTGCTAGAGTACAGCAAAGTGTATACATGTACACATACGTGTTTGCAAGTAACAGTAATTTTTTTAAAAGTAATAAACTGGCTTTAATTTTAAATGACTTTGTCTGTCACTTCAATGCTTGTCTGAAATATTATTAGAGAGGAGCATTGAAAAAACTATTCGGGTACGAAGTTGACTCAAAGAAAACCAGCAAACATTGACTTCTCTATTTTTAACATTATAATGATTTTCAATTACTGTTCATGGCTTTTGCTGAAGCACAGTAAAAAAAACCTCAGTCATACCCTAAAAACTATGAATCTATATTTAGTAGACAAACAATCC
>BMAT01003262.1:173307-184873 GCA_019649035.1 Elysia marginata
AAGCAATAAAAATTATTATTTCCTGTTGTTTTTGTTTTCACATGATTTTATCTGTTGATTTCCCTTGTTTGTTTGGAGAGTTTGGTGACTTCGCTTTTCTTTTTAGTTTGGTTTCAAATTATTACGCGATAGTGGTACCATGTACCTGGCAATGCATTGATTGCGTTGCCCTACTATGCTATGTATCGAAATGGCCGGTATTGTTGTTCCATCACTATACTACATGTAGGCCTAATTAAAAAATAAAAAAAGGTAAGTTTATATCTACATCTTTTATTTTTATGAAAATGCAACTTTAATTTTCTAGGTCAATCCTGGCACTAGCGCACTGGCAAGATTGACGAAACAAAGCGAATGCCAACCCATTTTAACTCCAGCGTCAGTGCCAGTGGGTCAATCACTGGAAAATGCCGTGGTATTTATCTTATTTCGGTAGATGGCCATTGGTCTAGATCTTCATCTAGAAGATTTAATTCAAAGTGAGAGTAGGCCCTCTCAAATTAATGGTGCAAAATTAAGGATAGAGCTACAATTTGTAGGCACCTGTAAATATATATCTTCTACATTTAGATTTCTTACTCAGTGTAGACTTAAAACTTCCAGTTTTTGCTTACTCCATTGAAAGTATTTACAGTATTGATTCCACTTAGAAAAGCATAGACCTTTGTCTAGTCCTAGAATAGGGGTAGATCCATAGATACAATTCCTCTTGGGTCAAGAATTGGGTGTACTCTCTTTAACAGCTGCAGTCCTATGTGTGCAGAGCTGGGAAAACCATCCACTTTGGTCAAAAGACGAAAGTTACTTTTTTACATTGACGTAAAAGAAGAGGTTGTCCATAATTAAGGACTCTTTATTTTGAGACGATATGTTGAATCACATTTAAAGTATGGTGTATTTTGTCGATTTTATTAAGTTGGAGATTTGAAAATATTTTCTTTTAAGGGCTATATTTCTACATGTGTATCAGCGACATGTTGATGGTTTTTCCAGCTCCTCACACATATATCAATATCATTTTATTTAGGACAAAAAGAGATAAGACAAGTTACGATACATTTTATAGTTTATTGATCCATTGATAAAAATTTGACTTGGACATTGGTGCTGAAATACATGGTATAATTATGGTGTGCCAATTATGATTAAATAGATGGATCAATATCGATCTATTTTTCTATGAACCAGGCCAAGTCTCTAGGGACCACACTTGTTCAAGAGTGCCAAGAATTAGATTTCATGTGCAACAGGCATGGTAGGAAGACAGAAGGGCAAGCTTTGAGTTGACTTTCCCTCCTTTCAGCAGTGATAGGTGGTTACATGAATGGTTAAGCATTACCTGACCCTTCTCATAGTCAATTCAACATATCATAGTAATCTCATGATTGGCTAAGATGAACTTGCTGCATAAGTATGCCAAGAGGCTGAAAAATGTTCCCACTTCACACTCTGGCACTGTTTTAGATTGCCTCATCTGTTGCTCCAAGACAGCTGCACCACTAGTTGAGACCTATAGTCAAGAAAATTCACATAGATGTTTGAAATTCTTACATCATGCATTACCACAGAGTGGGCCTGCTGTGCAATTGTGAGCTTGTGTGAGCCAACCTTACGTCATACATAAAGGAAAATTTTTTCCCAGCAGACCTCTGATTCTGAGCAAATGAGGTTCAACATGTGGGTGGGGCTATTGGGGCGAACTTTGGCCACTCGAAGTGTGGAGTTTATTTTGAGATAATTTGACAGCTGGAGGCTGGGGACACTGTAAGTTACTGTTGTGCTATCATTATAATCTCCATTTGCAAGGAATCTACTTTTTCTCACTCATGCCAATTTAGTCGGATGTTGAATATTTTAAATTGAGTCCTTTTGCAGGAGTCAAATGTTACAGCCAAACGTTAATGAGAAGTGAACAAAGCTGGGAGCTTATAGTTATATAGGGACTTCCTTATTCTGAATCATTTGCCATGGTTGCAAGACAAATGGAAAATAGATCTTGATCTATATATATATGGGGTCTGTTCTGGGTTCTACTTCTAAATCTAAATAGTCCAGTAGGATAAGTTAAAGTCAATAATTTTCTGAAAAAGTTTATTTTGTCTTTGGTAATCAACAGTGTTTTTTTTATCCCAGATCATCCAGATATGGCAACTCCAGACCAGAAACTTCACAAAGCTGTAAGGGAGAATGATATAAAGTTGGTGGAGACCTTTCTTAACTCTGGTGTTGATATTAATTGTCTTTTCTATGGCTGGACTCCCCTACAGTTGGCAATTGAAAATGGTATGTACTATAAAGTATAATTAAAAGGTGAAAGCAGTTTGATTTAATTGATGTGAACCAAAAATAGATGGTGTTTTAATCAAAACAGAATATTCCGCTTATATCGGCATGCTTCCGGAGGTTCTTATAATATAGATAGATATAATACAAAGACAAACAGGTATTATGAAGGGAGGTAAAAGGCATTGAAATCATTATGAATAATTACCGGTAATTTCCTTTCCTTTCGTTTTTGACATGAAACGATCTCGGGAGACATCCGTTTTCCTGTGTTGTTTTTTTATGTTTTTTGTCGTTTTTTTTTAAAATAATGAAGTGATTTTTTTATTGAAGCCATTAACTTGTTGTTTTTTCGCTATTTTTTTTATGCCTTTATCAATCAAGTAAGTAGCCAGCATGTAGATAGAGCAAAAAAAGTCTGGGGAAAAGGTTGATATAAGAGAAATTGCTTACAGGTCTTTAATTAGACAGCAATTAGGCAGCAATTTGCCGTATTGCCCTCAAAATCAGAGGGTCAATCGCGGCAATTTTTGCTGTGCCCTTGTTTTGTTTTGTTGAAAATAAAATATACTGGTAATTGCATAAATTATGGTGACAAACAAAGACAGTGTAAAATTGTGGAAATTGCGGCTAAGGTGGACCACATCTGAAAACATTTTTGTCAAGACAGTCTTCTGTTCCACATGCAGAGAACAGTTACATGAACTGTCAGTATGAGCAAAGCAGCAACATATGGGGGTCAGTAATTTATAAAGAGATGAATAAACATTTACAATAAAAGATATCCTGATACTTCAGTGGCACATGTGCAGTCAGTGGTAAGAAAAATGTCTTGATTAGAGGAGTCGGAATTATAAACAGCCTTCAAGAAGATGGATCAGGCAGATATGGAGAGATTAAAAAAAGAATGGTTATCTTATATTCTAATTCCATTTATGATTACTCATTTTTATATATTTTTTAATAAACAAAGGCCCTCTACATACTTTTGTAGAGAACAGGAATAAACTGTGTCGTTATTTATATAAACGTTGTGATGTACTTATTTGTTACTAATTTTAATCAACAAAATAATCGCCTATAACTTATGCCTTGGAGCCCAAGCAAATTGCCTCGGTGCCCTCTGATTTTGAGGCTTCACTGAGGCAATTCTTGCTTCCCTTCTGAAAACCTAATTCAAGCCCTGTGCTTAGAAGTATTTTAGGGGAAAAAAATCCATCATAACAAAAGAGGCTGATATGTTTGCAAATATGGAAATACTCTGACTAATAGCATAACCCACTCTTTGAATTTTAAAGTTGACCAATGTTATATAATCATATTTGTAAACAGCCTGCTTTTGGGCCTGAATTTAGCACTGGAAAACCAAAATTTATACCCTGCTTGTCATATTCTCAAAACATAAAGTCTGCCCTTGGACTGCAGCACCACAAAAGGAAATTTCTTGTTGTGCAGTGGAAACCTCATATTCGAATCCAACAGGAATGGAGAACAACTTTGATTTAAGAGGATTCGATTTATAATCAATGGACCAGGTTTATTTACTAAGCAGCTTCTCAGTTCTTTAGCACCTTCTTCCCTCAACCCCTCCTTGTGGAAATGCAGAAACAAACTTATTCTAAAGGTATAGATACCTCTGTGCAGCTTCTTGAATGGCAAGTTTGTGCAGTAAGTGTTCGTCATAAAACTCATGCTTTGGAGAAGTAAATCTGCCAGGGATTAGAAGGAGAACATTCTGTAAGCCTCAATCAGTTCAAATCTAACAAAGCCAAAGAGGAAAAAGAAATCTCACATGTAGAAAACTTTAAATTGTAAGGAATCTGGACGATTAGACTTTGATTTTGGAGGTTTTCACTGTACTAAATACTTATTAAAATGCTTTTGTGTTGCTTTTAAGGCTTACTGGCGCAAACATTTCTAATCTAACTTGTTGCATGTTTAATACTACCTGTCTATTTTTTTCCTCGTAGGGTTACAAGAAATGGCTGTGTATCTAATTACAAAAGGATGCGACCCAAAGCAACATGATAAGAACACAAAGTCACCCTTTGAGGAATCTGTATTAAAGAAAGAAGCAAAGGTAAATCAATATAAATTTAAAGTCAACTCTGTTTAAGACACTGGCCAGGGGACATAACCAATATCATCAACACAAGTGAAAATTTTAGGTATAAGCAAATCCTTATAGAAAGTGTATTAGTTTAAATTAATGTTTGGTGGACCAATTTGAGTTTATAAACTCCTTCATATTGGTCTGAAAAAAAATTTAGTAAGGTGATATAATATAATTTTGATTGTGTGGAACCCAGTTTTGTTTCTCCCTGTCCTTGAGGCTCGAAAAAAAAAAACCAGATCTCTAAGACCGGAGTCTTTATGGCCTTACAAATAAAATGAAGCTCCTTTACAGATCACTTTTAGTTTTACCCTATTTGGGGATTCAACTAAGAACTAGTTTAATGCAGTTTAAGTATTATGACCTAATCACTTTTGATTTCCTGAACTATTATATATATTTCATTATAAAAAACGTGTGAAAGTGATTGCCTTTAAAAGAATAAAGACTTTTGCTGGCACTTTTATTGATTTTAATGTCTTAGAGAGGTGACTGCATAGGAAAAAGTCCAGTGTGTTGAAGTCATGCTAATTGAAAAAAAGATATTTTGGAGCAAAACTCAAATTTCTTTCTCTTGCTTCGACAAAATCCAATGTCTTCCTTTTTTTGCAGGTCTCTACAATACCTAAACAGCCCCTCATAACAGTATCATATATATATGAATAAGGTTTTTTTCAATCTCCCCTCAATTTTTTAAACTGATATGTTTACATTTTCTTTCAGGTAGTTGAAGCGCTAGTCTCTCATGGAGTGAGTGCATCACAAAGTCTTTCCACTGGAGACTCAGCTCTTTGCTTTGCTGTTGAGCTTGGCTGTGTTGAACTGGTCAAAGCTTTGTTAAATGGTAAATCAGAGATAAAGAATGAGCTGTTTGTGTAAAGAGCAAGCTTGAAACTATGTTAGATAACATCTTTTCTTTACTACCAAATGCCTCAGCCATGATTTGAAACCAGCCACATTGCCAGCCCAATTATCTAATTTCTGATGATTCTGCCACATACCGGTATAGCGAAAGACAAAACTTCTTTAAATTATAACTTGGCAACCCATGAATGACATTACTTTATATTGTTACATCAAAGCTTTATTCGGACAAACTTCCACGTATGCAGAAAATGATTTGACTATATTTTAATATAAACCTCTGGGTAAATAGTCAGATTAAGCTCTGTTTGAATTGCCTTTTTCAATACAGGGGTATTTTTTTATAATGTTGAAAACAAACTTTATGTGTTTGAATACTTAATCTCAGATTGTAAAATCAGAACTTAAATTGTTCAAAAAAGTATGTAGCACAAACTATGACAACTAAATGTGTAGATTTTTTTTTATTCCATATGTTTTATATTGTAATAAACCTAGTTTCCCTTATTACTTTGGATTCAATTTTCTTCCAAATAATTACCAGGTCATTAAAGATTGCAGAAACTTTTTTCTTTAATTTAGCCATATGCGTTCAATGTAGACCTACCGGTACAATGTAAGTGCATTACATGTATTTTTTCTGTGTATCAATTTTTTTAGTACCATGTACAAGTATATCCAACACCAGTTTCCCCAATGTATTGATGAAGTTTATCTTATTTTTGGTTTCTTTTTGTCTTTATTTTGCAATCAGGCAATGCTGATCCAAACAGTGTTAACAAGAGAAATGAATCTGCTGTCTATATAGCTTGCCAGGAAGGAGAAGTTGACATCCTCAAAGAGCTTTTGAAAAAAGGTTTCATGTTAAAATTATTCAACCCTTTATCACAGTGTTGAGCTGCTAAAAATTAGAAAAATAAATAAGAATAACAATAACAGAACTTGACCATAAAGTGTTCTCCTTGAGAGAGAGAGCACTTCTGTCTGTCTGTCTGTCTGTCTGTCTGTCTGTCTCTCTCTCTCTCTTTCTCTCTCTCTCTCTCTCTCTCTCCCCTCTCTCTTTTTCTCCCTCCTTCCTTCTCTCTCTTTCCCCCTCCCCACTCTCTCTTTCTCCCTCCCCTATCTCTCATCCTCTCCTCTTCCTCTCTTTCTCTCTCTCTGTCCCTTTATATTTATTCCCTGCCCTCTCTCTCTCTCTCTCCTTTTTTACGTTAAGGGGAGGAAGAAAGAAACTTTAGAGAATCAGGCAGAGAGATACTGAGTGAGGGAACAGGGTATTGGAGGTGCCTATTGCTTTTTTCATTGCTTTTTAAGGTTTCTTTTTATGTATAAATATAAAAGTAAGTAGGAAAGGATAAACCTAATTTTGTAAAACCTATTCTGAACCCTTAATAGAAGGCTTTCTAAGAGCTTGAGTTACTGACTGTCAAAAAATCTTACTGAATGATAGGCCAGCGTAAAAGCTAGCACAACTTATTTTGGCATTCAAAATCTCACTACTATTACAGCATTTTTTTTTGTTGTTGTTTTTATTTCAAATTTGTTTAGGAAAGGAGTAACATTTTCCAAACTTTAAAAGGTTGTTTTGTACACAAAAGCCGGAGTAAAACTGAATGGTTTTTTTTTAAAATACAGGTGCTGATGTGAATATGATCATTAGAGAGAACAATAACTTTACTCCTCTTATTGCTGCAGTTGCAAGTGACAATGAAGACATTGTCAAAGTTCTTTTACAGGTAGAGTTATAAAACTATTTTTTATTGAAATTTTTTTAACAAATATAGTCCAGTTCAGAAATTTTTGACCCAATGAAAACAAAGTTCAACTTCAAACTATCAAAAAAATTGAATTATCAGTGTATATTATTGGAGAAGGGTAAAATCACTTACACAAATATGGTTTGTTTCAAGCAAATGTTCCAAATATACAGTTTCCAATTATGTGGACTTCACTGTGTGTAGAATTGCCTGTTGTGTGTAGTATTTTTCTTTTGTTTGGGGGTGGGGATGGATGTGTTTACTTCTCCTGTCTTGCTTATTCAATGTAAACTGTATAACCAGAATTTTTATTTTTGCACTGGCTTGAATTGCAGTCTTATATCCAAGAAACCTTAGCATATATCCAAAGAAAACTAAAGTAAATAAAATAAAGTATGTTTGTGGGTCCTGAGATGGATTTTTTTTCTCCTCAAAGAGCATAAGGTGGTAAATATTATTTACCCGCATCTGTAACATGAGCAGCGGATATAATCTCTCCGTTGAGTTTTGTCAAAACTTTACAAAAGTTTATACCAAGTTAAAATGACAATACTTATTTTATAAGCCAGTGCATAATGTTGTTTTCTTTCTGCATCCACATGAATATGAACACTTGCTAATTCATTAATTTAGAGTTTGATTCAAAATCTTCATTTTTGGTTTGGCAGAATAAGGCATGTGTGAACGCTCAAGACAGTGATGGCTGGACACCCCTCTGGCATGCTTACAGCAACAGTAATGAGGATATTAGTGAGATTTTACTTCGTGCTGGAGCTCAGATGGACATTACCAACAATGAAGGCAAAACTGTTTTACAAGAAGCTAATGAGAATGAAGATGACGACTTTATTGATCTATTCAACAAGTTTAAGGGGGTTATATAAAAAATAACAGTGTTTAGAACTTGAAAGTAGACAAACTATGCGGTGGCCAGGGAAAAATAGACACAGGTCACTCAAAATGGTTTTGAATTAATAGAGCCTTTTCAATAAAAATTTTTTCAGTGCGGTCAACCATTGTTTGTTGCTTTGAAACAAAATATCTCAGGTTATAGAAAAGCAGCTGGTAAGGACATGAAATACAATACGGTATACATGAAAGTGGAAGTAACTCAACATGTCAAAATTCCGATTTGAGCCTGGTCTTCTTAAGCCACCTCACAAATGTTATTACTAGGATGTGAGCTTCATTAGGTTCTATTTTCCCAAAGAAGCATTGCAAAATCATGTGAATTTGGAATATGTTTTTTGTGGGACCGTCAAAAATTTTGAGCTGTACAATTTGGTAAAAATAATTTTGCAATATGTGTATTCAAAAATGAATCACTGAAGTTTTTACATACCGTTTACTGCAATGATCCGTCCAATAGGCTATTCATGAAGATCTGTGCTGTGTTGCTTACTTTGACTCTGATTTGTTTTGTGCA
This sequence comes from Elysia marginata, assembly GCA_019649035.1. Lineage (NCBI taxonomy): Eukaryota > Metazoa > Mollusca > Gastropoda > Plakobranchidae > Elysia > Elysia marginata. Next base: position 181,751 of record BMAT01003262.1, read on the forward strand.
GCGACATTGGAAATGTCAATCAATGTACTGAAAGATACCTGTGTTCTTAAATTTTCTCACTTTTCTCTTATATTAGCCACTATTAAAGCAACAGGTGGAGCATTACGAAGGGAATTTCAGAGAACAGGTTTGTTCTTAATTGGTTGATAGGTTTTTTAATATAGGCCTATAACGGAGACTGCTTTATTATACTACGGGATTATTAGGAAATCAGGTGTAGCCTAATCATCTAAAACAGAAACAAAAATAATGGTCTTAGATATCAATATATAAATACATTATCTTGTCACAGAAATGCATTGATCACAGATAGATAAATTTTCAGCAATTAAATTTTGTCTGCAATTGTCATTGAATCCATTAAATCATTTTTTAAAGTTTGATTGTGAGCTTACAGCACTGTTTGCTACATTTCATTTGTACAGCAATTTCCATTTAAATGCACTAAGTTTATTCCTTGGTTCACTTTGCTCTTGTCTTAGAAGGAAAAAATGAAACAGAAAAATTTTGTCCTTTAGTTTTGTATCGCAGAGCTGCTAACATTCACACATTCTAAACATATCCTACATATATATATAGTAGCAGTCTGAGAACAAAATTATGTTTTTAAATGTCTATAGATCTCTCTAAGTTAATTCATTTTTGGAACTGCTTGTATAATTGAATTACGCATTAAATTAGCCAAAACGGCAAAAGGATTTTTTTTTTCACCATTTTCTCTGACATAGAGCAGTTGAAAGATATTTAATTGTGCCATGCTTCTTAATATTAGATATTGCTATACTCAAAAATAACTAATTTGACCCTATTGATTACACATTATTCATCTGGAGATAAGCAGTAACCATTCCTCCTGTTGGGGTCACATGACTCCACTCTCCTTTGTGCCTGAGATGTTGTTTACTGAAAAAGTTGTGAGGAGCAGAGTTAAAATGGAAAATTGAGTAAGAGGGAGAAGTACCGTAATAAAACTTTTCTTAAAAATCATTTACAGTTGAATTGGGATATTTCAAACCCAATGAGAACAAACTTTCACTTTAAATTATTTTAAAAAATTGAATTATGACTATAGATTACAGGGATAAAATTGTTAACCTGATTTTAGTTAAAATACTTTTGGATTAAATTATTATGACTTGACTTGGAGTTGATGACTATTTTCTTTTTCTTTCATGTTCCAAAACGAACGATGGCTTTAATAAAAATAATAAATTCAAACTTTCTGCTTTTGGCCTGTCACCAGTCTGGGCTCCACAGATTATATCTCCATGTTAGTTTTTAGTATTATTTACAGGATAGGTCAATTTTTATCTCAACTGGCATGCTCACTCAATCATTTTAACTTACTAAAGTGCAAGATAAAACCATGACTGTAAAATCATTAACTTTTCCTCTACATTAAAATGTGATCAGGCTAAAGCAACAAAAACATTGATACCCGGTACCGTACTGGTAGTAGAAAATCAATTAGATCATAAAATTGCTGTATTACCTATCAAAGCAAAGATTAATTTATGCCAAAAGGAACCTATCTCACAGTCTCAGATCAAGATATAAAAACCATGACTGAAAAGTCCTGCCTCCTCAACCACTGTTTCCAAACTTCTCATTCCACAGATAAAAGTTGTGCATGAAACGAAAGCTTAGGGTGTCTGTTATATGAACCCACCTTTTTCAAAAATAATTGGATGCCATCTTTGTCAAGAAACCAACAAAGAAAAAGTTTTTCAAACATCTTGCAAAAAAATTCAGCTGATTTTCCTTTGCACCATCTATGCATACAAGCTTCAACTTCTTCATCATCAGCCTAATTATTTCATTTTAATTGTTATTTAAACTTGGAACATAGAATAAATTCCAAGGGGCTAAGTATGGAGTAAAGGATGAGATAGGATCTCCTGGAATCTTCTAAGCCAAACCAGGGTATGCTGAGTCTTTTGACTAATTTAAGGGTGAGCGCAGTCGTGATAAAGAATGACATTATTGGCTCATTAACGATGTACGATGCACCCATGTCAAAGAAATTCCAATGACTTCAGCAACATCTAGCTGTTCAAATGATGAATTTCTCAAAAGATTTAAGACTTTTTTGACATTTTCCTGATGCTTAGCATCTATGGTATTGACCAGGCAACCACAGTGAGGTTGGTCCAGCAGATCTGTTTTGGCCTAGTCATCACTTCTCCATCTTTTTGTCTAGATATACCTCCTCTTATGCTTACAAATTCAAAAGAATCTTTATAGACACTCTTCATGTGTCACTGAATACTAACTAGTAAAGTCCTTTGAACACTTAGTGACTTAGCAATCATGCATGGCTTGAAATAAGGTCTTAATATTTGGCTTTGTTTCTTGGCATTATGGTTTAGTTGAATATGATATCAACTTCATTAATGTTTTACTTTACAGGAAATGTAAGAGATGAGTATTATTTATTACCATGCTTATTCATATTAATACTCTTTATTTCTTTAACTTTGCTACAAATATTTTAACTTTTTAGAAACTAAAATGGCAGCTGGAAATTATGAATTAAAAATGCAAACTTGTCTTTGTCTTCCACAGTATTACTGGTCAGCCAATAATATATTATTATGTGTCAGTAATATAATTAAACAAATATATTTTACCTACACTTTCATTGTGTTAAAACTAGAGGTGTCAATACATTTTTCTTTTTTTTTTTTTAATTTATTGGATAGCAATATATGCTTTTTTAAATCACATTTTGATATATAAATAAAACTTTTTATTCCTTTTCACAAGGCTTGCTTTTTGAAATTTTTCTAACATTCCTTTCTATATATGTTTAGAAGTTTTTATGTTTGATTTCGAGGAGAATTCATGAACTGAGTATAATCACTTTATTTTATTTAAAAGCAACAAAAGAATGTTTTGGAATATATATTTTATACATTGTACTTGTATATTTATTCACTGAAGATGGGCTGGCAACTGATCAAACAAATGAGATAGTAAAAGAATAATACTTTGCTAAGTCTTGGTTGTTTGTTTTAATGCAACACATATTAGTGCCATGATTAAAAAAGTAGTAGGCTACCTGGTCAGTACTATTCTCTGTCACAAACACCAGAAATAATAATCGAGTAAACGAATAAAACT
>BMAT01003262.1:196315-209149 GCA_019649035.1 Elysia marginata
TAAAGTCTTGAGACTGCCTTTGGCGGTGGAAGACTATAATCCATATTAAGGTCAATCGGCATACATGTGCTAGCCTTAATGATTAAATCTCACTCTCATGACTCTGAGAGACATCAGGAAAGTTCTGCTACTCTTGTTGAAATCTCATTCCCTATAACAATCTTTTATAAAAGAAAAAAAACTTTAAAACATAAAAGGATTATAATTTAGGCCCCACATTTTTTCTAAAAACTCAATAAGTGACAAAATGAAGAGCAATTTTAAGCCAATCAGAGCGACCTTCTTTTGGTGCCTAAAATGTAGGGTCAAAGCACTTACCTCTGACCTCAGAGCAGCAACATGTGAATGTAAATTAAAAATGGCCACCAGACGTTAAAAAATCATGGGTAGGAACAGATTTTAATTGATCCATTTTCAAGATCATCACAAAATACTAAAATTACTAAGCACGCACAGTTCAATTTCAATTTATTTATTTTATTCAATTAAAATATAATAAATCAAATTGCCATTCTCTGGCCCAGATACATTCCCATAAGATAGACAGACATCTACACGAAAAAGGTAAACCGTAATTGCATAAAATGAAATAAAATGATACGAGAAAAAAACTAATGCACTGAGGCAAAGACACCACACTCCTACAGCCCTAGTTACACACACGGAGTGTGTATAAAAATATAATCCCTGTGCGTGCTAGTAACTAAAATTCACCTAAATGTCAGTCCCGAACCTGTGAGCAAGAATGAAAAAAATTCATTAAAAAGTCAAACCTGCACTTGTACTTGCTGAATGCAGGTCTGCATTTCACTTTTCACTTTAACAAGGCTCAATAAAGAAAGCCAAATGATGATAATTTGCTTACCCTGTAAACATAAGAATGGACAAAATCTGTTTAGGATCTATCTTAGCTATTTACTAATTTTAGACAACTTTGAAGGTACAACCATAAAAATTATTCAACTATTATTCTGCTTAAGTTAGAAACCAGTGTTGATCAAAAGTCTCAATACATTATTATTTAGTCGAATCTGCCCAGCTGACCACCTGTGTAAGGGGACCACCTGTATTGACGAGCAGTTTTCTATAATTCCCTTTAATTTTTTCTGTTGTTTTTTTTTTTTTCAGTATTCACTTAGCTGAGCAATTTTTTTCTGTTTGTTTTGCTTTAAAATTGCTTCAAGCCATGATTTTGATATTTGAAAAAATGAATTAATTTTTTTAAAACAGTCTTTTTATATTATATGTGAATTTATCATGTGAAAAAATTTGAATCAGGTTGCCTGTATTGCAACATCAGTATTTTTTAATTGTTTGATGGTTTTATTTGTCAGGTACACAATATGCTATTTTCCATTACATGTTAATTAAGATCTCATGTATTTACAATTTAATCTTTTTTATAGCAAAACTCGGAACCTTAGTGAGAAGAAGAGGAGGGACCAATTTAATGTTCTCATTAATGAACTGTGTTCCATGGTATCTGCCAACACAAAGAAGTTGGACAAATCATCAGTGCTGAAATCAGCTATACAGTTTCTGAGAAACCATCAAGGTAATAATAATTATCATTACGGCAGACACAGGAATGGTGTAGTACACACTATAATTATTAGTATAGTACTTCTCTTATTAAGTTATATATCGTGCAACAATTAAAAGAGAACTACCAAATAAAAAAATAAAACCAAGGCAAGAGTATTAGAAATTAGATGCTGTCAGAGTGTCACAGTATTTAACTCCTCCATGTTTGTAATACAAGCACAGCTTTAGAAAACACATACGGCATTGAAAATTTATCCTCTCTACTTTCTTATTCTCCTTATTCCATACTGATACAACCTTTTGACACTATCTGACTAAAAGTCAGTAATTTTTTTGTGAGGTGTATGCTTTGCTGTGCAAAGAAGTCACTTGAAAAAAAAATTAAATTATTTAGTTTTACCATGTTCAATTTAGCATCATAAAACAACAGGCGAGACATCTTTGAAGAAAAATCTTCGAGTTTTATGAAAATTATATTGTAAGTCAATGATTATACACTTTGAGTCAGCAATTTTCTAGGCAAATCCCTGCTTGGGTTGTCACTCTGCCACTTTGGGGTGTAAACAGTATCCACAATGATATATTAATCACTAGACTAAATGTGATGCATCCTCACGGTTTGGGGCACCAGGTACATCTGGGGTGTTGTGAGTTTTTGAAACCACTGTATACTACACATTCTAAAATTTATTTTGACACCAAGTTTATTTCAGATGATAAACTTACTATTTATGCAATTAAAAAAAAATAGGTCCAGGTAACGGGTTTCTTGCTTTATCCGGCTATTAACCAAAATAGCCTTCGGTACCTAGTGCCCCGAACCGTCGCGATGCGTCATAAATAGTCTTTAACCCCTTTAAAATACATGATGGTCATAATGTAACTGCTACAAGCTGCCTCTTCAGGATTAAAGGAAAATAATAAAGAGTTTGAGGTTGCCGTATGGGACAAAATGTTACTATCTGGCATTTTATTTGCATCCAACAACGGCTTTTGAGTGTGAGCATTTTTATTTGTTATAAGAGGGCATATTTCGACAACTCACTGAAGTTTAGAAATGAAAAAATTATGAGAGCTACGCATTCTGTTTTGTTAAAGAATTACAAATTCTGTGTGTACAAGTTCTAAAGTCATTAAATTATGTGAGAACAGCTAAGTAATTTTCTATTTTCTGAATGATGTTTTTACTGATGTGTAATATATTTCTCATTACCAGTCTAAATGAGGCGGATGTTGGAAATATTAATTTCAGAAAGTGCCCTTCAAAAGCAGATTTACTTTCTTCTTTTTTTTCCCAAAAATTTCAATGAAAAAAATTACAATTTTTCCTTTCATCAAACTTGTGGATAATTTCATGCATTTTATCAGGTTTAGAACTTGGAAGCTAAGAAAAACACATTGCTCAAAATATTGACACCGTGTGATGTAAAAGTTAAATATCTGGCTCTGTTGGGCTCATCTATTGTTGGGTTTAAGGTTTACCTGGTGAAAGAACATTGTTGCGCAGTTTGATTAATCTTTAGTTTAACTGGGTCCAAGTAAATCATTTGTATAAAAGAGTCAGAGATGTTTTCTGGAAATTATGTTATTTTGTGTGGTTTTTAGAAAAAAATATTTCCTTTCTTTCAGAGTTTTCAGTTCAGTCTGCAGCAAATGAAATAAAAGAGGACTGGAAGCCAACTTTTCTGTGTAATGAAGAGTTTGCACAGCTAATGCTAGAGGTAATACATGATCAACTCCAATATTCAAATCCGCTGAAATTACTTTTAAAACGAAATAAAATTTTAAATGACTAAATAAAAAATTTGTAGCCTAAGTAATTATTTTAAATTGACTTCATAGTACTGTGCATTTTGATTGTAATAGAGCTTTTCAATTCATTTCCGCTGAACTTTGAATTGCCATGCTATTTTTAAATCTTTTTCAACCCTGAAATTTACTGTTGACCCTCACCTGGAAAATAAAAGTAATAATCACTTCACAATTTTAATCCAAATTGTTCTTAGCCTTTACTGTTTTCTTAGATTTTATATTTCTCAATTTGTTCATCTTCAGGCTGTCGACAGTTTTTTGGTTGTATTCAATCATCATGGAAAAGTTTTGTTTACCTCTGAAAGTGTCACCTCTCTGCTGGGACACTTACCAGTAAGTGGTGGTCAGAAATATATATGTTTTTTTCAAACTCTAACAAGCATTAATGTCACATCTGCTTTTGTAAAGTTAATTACCATTTTAATTATACAGTCAGCATGTTCAAAAAAGGTTTTTAAACAATAAACTCCCTCCTGGTTTGCTATGAGGTATTTTTATTTTGGTGGTCCTGTAATTTGTAAAAGAACACCATGTGATTTTTTAATCAGGGATGCAAGTTTTCCGATTTTAATTGGAATTCCGATTTTTTTGTCTCTCCCGATTTTTCCGATTGTCCGATTTTTGCATTCCTACTTCAACCAGACAATCATTTAAAAAAAAAGTCTGAAAAATTATAAACTTATTCAGGTAAGAACTTAAACCGAGAGAAGACGACCGGAAATCAGAAACGAATGTTAAACCTTTTTCCGATTCTATGGTGATACAAATAATTTTTTTGTTTGTTTATCCGTCAGTCAATTTCCGTTTATTTATCTCTTATATATAATCTCATCGCCCGATTTCTTTTTCATGATGAGTTCAAAACTGTCCACTCTATTTTATAATTCTTGACCAATGGGCTTAAAAGTAAAAGTGAAAGTATGCTATCAATAATTTTCCTGCTTTAGCTTTTGTATACTCGGTATAGTCACAAATAACTTGATCTCACTGATCTGTCCATTCCTACGATAATACTAACATGGTTCTATGACTGTTCAAAACCCAGACAGTCCTTTATAATCCTTTCTTACATTGCATTTAGATCTAGCCCCGAGCAATCTTGTTCACTTCGGCTTTTTAAGCCAAAACAATCTTGTTCAGTGATTTTTCATATTGTAGTTGCTGCACCTCGTTGCCCTTTCTAGATCTGTTTAATTTTCAAGCAAGTGCCGGACTAGAGGCTTAGTAGTCTTTGTCTAGATAAGACATCGAGAAATAGTGTAGGCTAGCTAATCAGTTACTGACTTAGCTTTCACTAGAAAGGTTAGATCTAGATCAGTAACATTTACTAACAATCTAGATTTAGATCATGGCGGCCAGTTCAAGTCTAGATCTAGCCTAAATTAAGTTCTTGGATCTTAAATCTACAACCTCACATAGTGTTTCTGTTTCAAAGAAACAAATGAAGGAGAAAGACATCAATGGAGACTTTCATTCTAGTTATATCAGGAAAATTTCAGACGAGGATGGTGTTGCGTTGTGTTTGCTGTGTAAAAAGAAAGTTTCTTACCAAACTGGTGGCAAAATCGTTTTTGCTAGACACTGCAAGGCTGGCTTTAGTAATCAGAAAAGCGCGTGCTCGGAAACTTCCATAAAAAATGTCCTGCTTTTTTCTTCTGAGCTGCTTGCATCCCTGTTTAATATCAAAGTGTACTTTAACTCAGAAAAAAGGTCATGGTTGCGGTCTGAATTAGAATTTAACATAAGACACGGTTCCTGATGACTGAGTTGGTTTTGATACCTTTCTTTTTTTTTCAGACTGACTTAATCAACAACTCGCTTGATGATTTGATGCATGAGGATGACAAGCTGAAGTTTTTCAACCTTTTGTCAAAATACCTGTCTGGTGGTATGTTATCTGAAGCTGTTGTGGAAAGAATAATGTTTTTATCAGACACTAAAAAATCAAGTCATTGCGATCATCGATCTTGTTGATATATGTTTAAAAGATTATAAAAGTCAACTGTTTACATCATTTGAAAGTTGATTTGATGCTCTCAAAAAAAAAAGAGGCTATTTTAGCAGTAAAGTCAATTATAATTTGGAAAGTTGATAACTGGTTTTATTATTAGTTTGAGAGAGATACCCTGTAGTGGAAAATTTTTACATTTGATGTTCTTAACTTCTTTTAAACTAAAATATTTGTGGTCTCTCTGTGCGAGATATATTTAAGTGTGGACTTCATAAAAAATATTTGCAGCAGTGCTCTCTTCATCTCAAGTGCATAGTGGCCAAAAATGCTTACATAAATAAGTGGTTTCTATTCACCTTATCCTCATCTCTTATCGCCGGGCAGATCACCATTATATTTTCTTGAGTAAAACTGTCAATCAATGGGCATTCAATACATGACTTAGTTACTCTTCCCTTTTTCAAAACAATATAATGGTAACCTATCAAGTCAGTGATAACCCAAGTTTCAAACCAAATCAAATAGAAATGAATAAAACTAATAAAATTAATTATTTCTAAAATGACTTTGTGTCTTTTCAGGAGAGAATTTTATCTCCTTCACGTGTCATCTTCGTCGTGGGACAATCAACCTCACAGATCCTGTCACATATGAATGTGTGCGTGTGATGGGGACCTCCCAGGTTGTTAATGTAGATGGTAAGTAAACTTAAAGGGTTTCATCACAAATCGCGCTAAAACCCATTTTCAAAAAAGCTGAGAAAAAGCGCAGAAACAATTAATTTTTTCCTCTTTGTCTTTGTGTTTCTATCTCACAATATCGTTTGCCACACCTACGTTATAAATATACGTAAAAGAATCATATCTCTGATTGCAAAAAACATGGAAATATGTCTTCTGGCATGAAAATAACAATTGCTGTTATTTCCAAACATATTCATCTCATGTAAGGCAACAAGTGTGAATTAAATATACTCAGACTAACTTTGAGTTAGAGCCCTTTTACTAAAGTAATTTGTTCTGTGTAGTAAATCATCTTTATCGTTTTCAAAACGGAATGACTCAAAATACAGTCAAGCAAAAGTTCTTTTTCAACTCTTCAAGGGCCGAGAACACAGTTTTCATCAATGAGAATTACTCAATATGTGAAAACACTGACTCAGGCCTGATTTTCACTGCTGACCACACATATTTTTTATTGCCATCAGATGATTGTCAAGGTGAAAATGGAAACTATGGAGCTAATGAACCTATCCCCGGACAAGCCCTGTGTTTCTGCTGCACTGTGCGCCTGCAAACTTCTCATATCATCCGAGAGATGGCCAATGTAGAGGAGGCTACTAGTGAATTTACATCACGGCATTCCTTGGAATGGAAGTTCCTTTTTCTTGATCTCAGGTAAAATTAAGATACATGTATCACAATATTTGAAACATTTTTGCTTATGTTTAATTATCAGTTATGTTGTAAAAGCTGAACTTTGTATTGCCTGTTTGAAACAGTGTTTCATCTTTATGTAAGTATTTTTTTTCTTCCTCAATTTACCGTTTTTAGCTTGCCAACTTTAAGGTACTGTGAGATTTTCTGTCTTTTGCCTTTGTTCTATGGTATAGATAGATGTCTAATTTTCTATGATGTACTAGTTTTCCTCTGTGTAAATGACTAATGACTTTATGTCAATTAAGCTCAAACGAGATAGTTCAGGCAAGCGAGTGATATAGGGTAAAAAATACACCTGAAGAAACATGGTTGAAAAATTTAAAATTTATTTTCTTAGGGCCAGTTAGTTGATCTCTGTAGTGAAATTGTATTTTATAAAAAAAAATTGTATTATTCCAACAGAGCTCCACCAATTATTGGATACCTTCCCTTTGAAGTGCTTGGAACATCAGGTTATGACTATTATCACCCAGATGACCTAGAGGTGGTGTCTCAGTGCCATGAGCAATGTAAGACTTAATATGATATATACTGAAGAGAAAAGTTTAAGTTATTTCCTTAAATCAAAATCAAAAGGACCCATTATCAGGGATGCAAGTTTTCCGATTTTAATCGGAATTCCGATTTTTTCGTCTCCCACGATTTTTTCGATTTTCGCATTCCTTTTTCAACCAGACTATCAGCAACAAAAAAGTCGGAAAAATTATAACCTTACTAAAGTAAGAACCTGAACCGAGAAAAGACGACCAGAAAATCGCAAGCGAATTCCAAACCTTTTTCCAATTCTATGGCGATACCGATTATTTTTGTTTGTTTGTCCGTTAGTCGATTTCCGTTTATATTTTATATATAATCTCATTGCCCGATTTTTTTTTGTGATGAGTTCGAAACTGTCCACACAATGGCCAATGGGCGCAAAAGCAAAAGTGAAAGTATGCTACCGATAATTTTTCTTGTTTATCTTTCACATTTGTATACTCCGCTTAGATCTAGGCCTAGTCATAAATAAAGTGATCTTACGATAATATGAACACATGGTTCTATGACTGTTCATAACGTCAAGAGTCTTTTATAATTCTTTCTTACATTACATCTAGATCTAGCCCTGAGCAATCTTGTGCACTTTATCTTTTTTAGCCAAGAGCGGTCTTGTTCAGAGATATTTCATATTGTGTTAGCTGCACTTCATTCTAAGACCTTTCTAGATCTGTTTAATTTTCAAGCAAGTGTCAGGCTAGAGGCTTAAACTCTTAGATCTAGTTGTCTTTCTCTTCAAATCTAGATTATTAGATCTATTCTATCTCTCTATAGATCTCGATTAGACATGGAGAAACAGTGTAGCTAGTCATTAACTGACTTAGCCTTACTCGCTTACACTAGAAAATCTAGATCTAGACTCTAGTAACATTTACTAACAATCTAGATTTTGGTCATGGTGGCCATTCCAAGTCTAGATATAACCCAAATTAAGTTCTTGGATCGGAAATCTACAACCTCACATTGTGTTTCTATTTCAAAGAACAAAGGTAGGAGAAAGACATCAATTCAATGCAAACTTTTATCCTAGTTATAGCAGGAAAAATTTAGGACAAGGATGGTGTTGCATGATGTTTTCTGTGTAAAAAGAGAGTTTCTTACCAAACTGGTGGCAAAACCGTTTTTGCTACTGCTTTACGTTGAAAGACTGGCTTTAGTAATCAGAATAGCGCGCGCTCGGAAACTTTCATAAAAAAATTTCCTGCTTTTTTCTCATGAGCTGCTTGCATCCCTGCATTATAAATGCTTGGCAACATACATTAAATTTTGCAATGCATCTAGAATGCCTTGTATTGTAAAAGGAATAGTTTACATCAACAAAGAAACTGCATTTTTTTAAGTAACTTTTTTTCTTTTTTTTTTCCTTGTAATCGTTATATGATTTTTACTTATGATTTAAGCTTGTAAAGATGTGCTACATATATTTTTGATTTGTCATCAAACCATTTCAACCTTCACTGAAGACATAAAATAGGATAGTTTATATTGCATTAAATTGTTTGTTCAGCTTAAGATAAAGGCGCAGGTTTCAAAGTTATTAAAAGATTAACCTTTTTTTTAATGTGAAAAGGATAGATGTGCCTTAGAATTTCACAGTAATAGCACATCCATATAACTTAAGCATTTAATATGTCTTTCAAATATTTCAAAAGAAAATTTACAAGTATTCTAGATAGAAAAAACAAAGGGTTTAAGAAACTTTCGCCATCCACATTCATAACTAATATTTGTGATTTTTAATTTAAAAAAACGCTTGCCCTCTTGTACTGATGTTTTTCAACTATTATTTGTTTCCTTTCAGTGATGGTCATGGGCAAAGGCACGTCCAGTTTCTACCGTTTTTTGACAAAAGGTCAGCAGTGGATTTGGTTACAAACTCACTACTACATAACTTATCATCAGTGGAACTCAAAGCCTGAGTTTATTGTGTGCACCAACAAAGTTGTAAGGTAAGACAATTTGGCTTTTCTTGCATCTTCTCTGAGAGTTTTAGACATTTTCAAGTAAGCAAGCATGAATTCTCAAAATTTTATCATAGTGATAAGTTCATATGTTCAGTTTTGATGGATATGCAGTCTGCGACAAACCCCACCAAATTTGGTGATCCCACAATCCCTGTTGTTTATAAAAAGTTTTGAAAATTTATGAATCAGATTTTATCACAATTTTTGTTGGATTGCTTAGTTTTTATGAGATTATACTTTTTTATGCTCGTAATTATAAACTATATCAATCATTAACATTTCCATACATGTTGAAAAAAACAAGAATGTTATGGCCCTTTGCGTAATTATCAGTTATTGTAGTACTTTTTGATTATTGGCTTTGAGAAAAGAGGAGTTATGGAACTTAATGTGGCATCATGGTCTAGTGGTAGACGCTCGGCTTTTGGATTGAGAAATTATTTCTTGAGAGAAGATTTTGACACACATTTCGTCATCTCACTTATGCATTAAATGAGTGCTTGAATGTAGGCAGTGAAAGATCTTGTCAGTATACTAGAGTGATGCACTCCACTTGATGCTTCTCTGTGAGTTTAGAAGGTGAATTGGTCGATAATGGTCTGTTAGAGAACCATAAAGCGTTTAGTTTATATTTGTGGATTGCGGGCTATATAAAAACTCTTTTTTACGCTCTATACTTTGTCAGTCATTGAACCACAAAATTAAATACTTTGCAGTTTGAAGTTTGTCATTAAAACTCATATTCAGTTGACAAAATCTTTATTTTGATGGGGTAAGTATAATAGATGTGTAAACTATTATGTCTTTGATTTTATTGAAGCACCACAAACCATATTATTTTTGCCTTGCCTAACCTAGCATATTTCATGCTGATTGAAATTTCTTTTATCATCAAAATCATATCAATTTTTCAAAAGGACATGGCTGTAAAAAAGTAAGAATCATAAAATTAAAGATAAGGGGAATGTGTATCATTGAAACGGAATGAGTTTTTGAAGTGAAAGGCATTTTAAAAGTGATGCCAATAAAAATGATGCTCAGTCAATTTTTTTTTCATTTTGAAGTGTCATTTTTGAAAAATTGTAAGTATGAAAGCCCGTCCATTTCAAGTTTCTTGTAACCTAACATTTTTTAACTTTTTGCTATTTTCTGCCTGAGTTAAAGTAAGTCTTTGCCAGACCACAATTGTTATGCTCACGTATAGGTCTGGACAGTTTACACACTTTGAGTTAATAAAAATTTCCATAACTTTTTTTTATCAATTTTGAAAAATGTATTGCTTTTCTTTCTATGTTTTATTACATCAATAAACAGACATTTTTTTTCAAAATATTCTTTGACTTAAACATTTTGTGTTGTTTTTTTTTTCATTTTATTACTATTTTCTAAATTAGTTATCAAGAAGTCAGGAGGCAACTGCGTCAAAACATGGGCTACACAGATGAAGATGCCATCACTACTGTGGCAAACTCCACAACTAATAACAACAACAGCAACAGTAGTAGCAGCAGTAGCAATCAGGGCACAATGCCAGCTGTCTCAGCAGATGAGAGGGCTACTGGTGGGTATGGGAGAGTGGGTGGGCTGCCGCAAGGTCATGTGACCTCATACAGCCATTCAGACAGTGGGGCTAGCAGAATGAAAGGCCAGAAAGTTCAGTCTCCGGACGTTGCCTCTAGTAAGTATATCACTACATGTCATTTAGACACAGAAATAAGTTTAAAAATAAAGAAATTGGTACGTTGCAGGTCCTCTGTTTAGAAGTAACAATATTTCTATAAATTTTAACATTCAAGTAAATGTTAGAATTAGCTTATAGTCTGGTATGTTGACTTATCCTATTGAACAACATTCCGTTGAATCAAGATTGTGTATATATGTGTGGCTCCTTGTGCACAACAGGAAGCTGAAAATCTTTTGTTGTTGTTGTTGTTTTTGATAAAATAAGTTAAATGTTCTAGGTTTCATAGTTGTGGTGTACCCAACAGGTCAGGAACATTGCTCGGGACAAACGAAATGCAGTATCTTCAGTTTAAACCATATGAGAGATACTGCATTTCGTTTGTCCAGGGCAGAATAGACTGGGCTGTGTTAAATGTTGCTTCTCTTTTCCTCATATCCGGTATGCCCTATCCAACTGGTCTTTTATTTTTCTCAAGGCATATTTCATGATATTTTGTCTCTCATTTATTTCTGAGTTCAATTTTTCTTCCATCTGGTTCTCGATGTTTTTTCTCTCTCATGATTATTTTTCCCCTCTTTATGCAAAGACTTGACTGTGTTTAAACCATGGTTAACTGGTAAATTCAATTGGTTATTCAATTAGTTGCCCAAGATGTAAATTGACATTAAAAAAAAAAAGTAGAATGTTTTCTGAGCCCAAGAGTACATTTGATGCACTTAGTCACATGACTGCGAGTTTCCAGACTTTTATGATCGTTTTTCCCAGGTCACTACTCAGACAATGAGCGGCCCCAACAGCCTCACTCGACAAAGCAAGATAGTGGAACTGGCAACAGCAGTGACGGGAGCACACACGGGCCAAAGCGCGTCAACAGTCACCTCCAGTTCTTGTTGCAAGAGCATATACAGAGACAACAGGCTGCGGCTGCAGCATCTGGGGGTGTGGGAACCAGGGGCGGTGCTCTAGCCACGACGTCCTCTGCAGCAGTCACAGGTGATGCTTCCGCTTCCTCTCAGACCCCAAGCACCACAAGAGCTTCTG
Source organism: Elysia marginata (assembly GCA_019649035.1). Classification (NCBI taxonomy): domain Eukaryota; kingdom Metazoa; phylum Mollusca; class Gastropoda; family Plakobranchidae; genus Elysia; species Elysia marginata. The sequence continues at coordinate 208,289 of BMAT01003262.1, forward strand.
TCTCTTCATCGCACACAAAGGTAACGGCAACAAATTTTTCTCAAAAATGTTGATCTATATCAGCTATATTTTGACATGATCTTAATCACAGATTAAGAATATTTGATCAAGTCTATCTGCAAAACTGTTCAAGGTATTGCAATATTATGTGTGTTTACTGCTGTCCTTTTCTGAGATTGGGTTCATATCTCTCTACCACTTTAAATTGACACCTATTTTTAGTACTTTTTAAAACTTTTGAAAATTTAAGATTTATATTTTGAGCTTTTTTGTGAGCGTACTCAGAAACATTTTCAAGCCAGGCAGAAATGACTTTTGATCTGATTGCATTTAATTTTAAAGCATACAATAACCAGGGATTCCATGTTTTTAGGAGCATTCAGTTTTCTAAGATTTTCCCATCCTTTTTTCGTATAACGTTTTAAAACATATGGAAGTACAATTTGGACATGATCATCATATTTTAAACTTGGTTGTCGGGGTCTTAAGAAAAATAATCAAGCCAGACAGAAATAACTGATAAAAAAAAACATTTAAAATACATAATATATAGAGCTACTGGGTTTTTTATGTGCATTGATTTTTCGAACATTTTTCCTTCCCACCATTTTAGGTTGTTGGCCTCATGAACCTCTAGAAAGTTCACTTAACAGAAATTCTGCTTACCAAGTCTGAATGTTAAAAATGGAGCCAAATTAAAATCATTTCTAAAAAAATCAGCTCGAGATCTTTCTGTGAAATAACATAAAAATTAATAGAAAAGAAACCTTCCCAAGCAGTTCATAGGTAAAAACCATTCCCAAGCAGTTCATACGTAGAAAAGAAACATTTACAAGCAATTCATAGTTTAAAAAACATTCA
>BMAT01003262.1:244970-256088 GCA_019649035.1 Elysia marginata
GATTACTTTAGGCCTTCATTGGTTTCTCAAACCTGCAGATTACTTTAGTCCCACAATTGTTTCTCAAAACCTGCAGACAACTTTAGGCCTACATTGGGTTCTCAAAACCTGCAGATTACTTTAGTCCCACATTTTCTTTAAAGTTGTTGCAATGAGAAGCTGAGATTTTTAAGTAAATGTCAAATTCAAAAACTAAATGTCAAATTCAAAGACTAAATGTCAAATTCAAAGACTAAATGTCAAATTCAAAGACTAACGCCTGAGAAGCATCTGGTACTCGCTTAATTACGAGAGGCCCCTTTTTACAATCAACGTTTACAGGGCTTGATTACCATGGGTTAGGATAAAACCCTCCTACAAAATCCCATTTTATCAGAAAACCAAAGAAGAATTTTGATACTTCATTATCATGCAAGAGTGCAACGACAGAATAACCAAGAATGAGGTCCTTTCCCATGCGCTGTTGCTGATTTAAGATGCTAAATCTTTGACACCTATCCAGGTTAATAGTCCTAACAAATTGTTTTTACTGGTTTAAAGTAAGAAAACTAAAGACTCTTTAGTATATTCCTAGTAAATTTTACAAAACTAGACGGTGTTTCTTTGAAAAAGGATTTTGAGCTTTGTGTGGATTCTAAATAGTTTTGGATAAAGAGTGAGGCATACCGACTAAGATATAAGAGCAAAATGTATAACATTATATAGAAACAATAAAAATAAATAAATAAGTTAACAAATTTTTATAGCTAGACACACTTGTTTATACATCGCTCTGCAGAGCCTGATTACATTTGTTTCGGTATACATAGTTTCATGTAAAACCACAGCCATTGTAAAGAAAGCAGGGAAGATAATGGAAGATATACGTTAATTTTGAAATAAACATATACAATGAAATAACCAACAAAAAAATACGACCACAGTTGCGATGACGGTTTGTGCATGTATTAACAGATCAAGTATAACGACCGGTACAGTAGCCAAAGAAAGTTAGACACCTACAAAATTGCTTAATATCATTAATACCAAGAGATCACACGTTTTAACAGTTACAGTGAATTATTAAAAATGGACAAAAAGAGAAGTCTGCAGCACACAATTGCGTAAAATGCACATTTTAATCTTCAAACAAAACTTTTGTTCTAAGATAAGTGGGTCCGATTAATTAGTGTTACGCGAAACATGATGTTATTCAAATATTTATAGCCTCAGGAGTGTCCAAAACGCAGGTCATAGGTTTGTAAGTAGAGGTACGTTGACGCAACTTGAGTGAGGTATCCATAGAAACAAAGGTATTTCTGGGATGGACCATTTAATATCAGAACTTATTAGAACTACTTGAATGTGAACAATTCGCTCTGATTTTCTGGGCTTGGGAAATATACTTTATAAGCAAACAAAGTAAACGAATATTGAAATATAATATGACTGTTACATTATTATTTTGATTAAATAATAAAATATAAAAAAAAAATTTCTTGTTTGCCTTCTTCCATGCACCGTCTTCTCTAAAAAGATTGCTTTGGAAATCCAATGTTTTGAGCATAATAGTTATAAATTGATTTTACTCCAATGAAACTTTAGTGTTGTTTCCTATTTCTAACAATAAACTAATTATGATCATCCATTTTATGCAAATAAGTGTGTTGTCCTTACACAAGGGTACTGTAACAATAGGAATATATCAAACATACCCAAACCTTCATAGAACTAGCTGAGTTGTTTACACTTCTGCTGTCAGAGCAAACTATTGTTCTCAGCAATTCCTTTAGAAACGAATTGGTGTTGAAACACCTATATTTGAAGGTTTTAAGATCCCTTTTGTACAGCAATCACTGATCCAAGAGAGAACCATTGCAACACCATACTGACCCTTAAATGTAACAGAAAAAAATTATGAGAAATTTAAGGACTTTTAAAGTGCACATGTACAGAAAGTCAGTGTAAGAGTTGGCTCATTTAAACCTATAACAACCATGTGTTATTCCTCTATTAAGCATTGGTATATACCTTTCAATTTAAAAAAGTGATAGAATGGAATATATAGTGCAAACCTACATGGCTCTTTGTACCAGTCACAATCGCCCGCGAGGCACAATCAATTCTTGTCTAATGACATCGCTTACACATTTTATGTATTTTAATCAGCTGTTTAAAAAAATATCACAGACAATAAATTTCATTTCAATTTATCACTGTTATATCGACGGTTTCCCTCACCGCCCCATTGATTCGCATTAGCTTTGAGCCCAAAACAGGTAACAACTACAGTAGAATATAGATAAAGTCAAAACCTCCGCACCGAAAATGTGTTGAAGTTATTAAAAGCAAGAACTTCCTTTAAAGGTTTTCAGCTTGAATGGATTTCACTCAATTCGAATACATTAGTTACACTGGCTTATTCTAAGAAGAAAACGAAGATTGATGCGGAAGAAATTTCTAATAATACTCACAGGGCGTAAACACAGATTCTTTATACCCGAGTGCCTATTTGAAGTCTCTTAACGAGTAAGAAAGCAAAAAAAATTAAAACCAACGCCTCCAACCTAGAACTAGTCGTCAAGACTGAAAAACCCAGATTAATTTTAAAACAAAGAGTATAGGCCACTTTGAAAAAAAAAAGATGTGCTAATAACATTAAAACCATAATGTTTTTTGGCATTGGGTGCTATAAGATGAAAATGCTCTAGTTACCTTGTAACTTTTATTGAGACAATTGGTACCTTCTATGGTTCCAGTGCAGACACTTCCAAGAAATAACACGCAAGATGCGTCGCCAATTGGATGACTTAACTTGTGCTCAATATAAGGATATCCAAATGATGCAGAAATTTTAATTTAAAAATTTGAAGATGAAAATATCTGACATTTAATTTTGTTTGTTGTTCAGTTTATAAAACACACTGAAGGTAAATGAGATGAATCTATTATGAGGGACATTAACTAGGTTGCCCAGTGCTGCGCCAAATCATCAATGCAAATAACATTATAAATTACACAATGCAAGAGGTCACGTCAACTGCTGAGCAAACTGGCATTGTTGGCCCCATCCAAAATTTAAACATAGCTCTAGGAATTACTGATAATAATGCCTAATTATTTACTTTTCATCACAACTTCGTTTCCATAACACACGCAGAGAGAGACTTGTTGATGTTTTGATGTGACGGGTTGAGGTTGTGAGTGTTGATGTTGTGACTTGACGCAGACAGTCGGTCACAGTTTATTCTAAGGTTTTGATTATCGGTGGGCGAGAGCAGACCCGTGCTGTGATGGTGGCGGTTGTTGTGCCGGCGGTTGTGCAGCTCCTGGGATGCGCTACAGGACATTATGTGAGCTGTGGAGGACGGGTCTGAGGCATCGCCCTGTTGCTGATGTAGTTCATGTGGCTGCTCATGTCGGCAGCACGCGTGGTGTTGGAGAGTTGGATGTTGGTTGTGAGGGTGGAGAGAGGATCCGTATGAGCTTGAAGAACCGCACGAGGAAGACGGACGCAACATATTGGCAGTAACACTGCCGCACTCCCCAGCCACGCTTCCAAATCCTTCACAGTAGCTCAAGTTGATCTTTCCCGTGCTGTGGGTAAATGTGCTATTTCGTCGGACATTTGGGTCTGTTTCGGACTTTTTGCCAGAGCCATCACAGTCATCGTCAAGATAGAGCTGAGATTTATAATAAGCTAAGTTGCTGTCCGAGAGGACGGAATGTCGCATCTGTGTATGTGCTGCGTTCATGCTGGCCCCGTGCGAGTGTTGGTGTTGCTGTCGACATCGGGTGTTTGGCTGGTTTTCACCGCCATTAAAACTCCCGTTATTGTTGAAAAAGTTCAAACTGTTGTCGGGCGTTATAGGCCTAAGCATTGTTGGATAATCGGGGACCTGCAATAAGTGTGGTGAAGGCGAATGCGAGTAAGATGACGCCCCTCCCCCTTGAGAGGTCCTTGTACTCGGGTTAGACCAGGTAGGGCTGGCCCCTCCTTCATCGCGCCCTCGCCTGGAACTAGATGTCAACATCTCAGCCGCCGATATGCTTCTCTGTTGTTGTAACTGACTACACCGATGTCTCGAAGAGGGTAGAGAGGACGTCGGTGATAGAGAGCATGAGGCGCCGTCGAATGCGATGGGTGACGTAGGTGACAGTTCAGTGTTTGTGTTACAATAGAGATCACTCAAGCAGCGCCTGTTCCGATACATGCCTCCAGAGAAGGAACGGAGCTCCTGCCTGTCTATTGATGGGCTAGCAGCTTGGCTAGCTATGCTTGCTAGATGACCCTCGCTAGGACTGCAGTGAAACCGACGGATCGGACAGCCCCTTGGACGCGATTCTCCACTGAGCCCTGAACCAGAGCGAGGGAGATGGCGACAAGTTTCAGACCCTGAATGCTTTGAAGAAGATGATGAAGATTGGCGATGTCTTGTAAGCTTGAAAGAGCAGTTGTTTTGCATGCGAGAGTTCTCACTCTCTTTTGTGTTAAACGAGAAACTGCACGAGCTGCGAACTCGGTGTTCTGCTTGGCTTCCGTGAGAAGGAGAAGGGGATAATGGAGCCATCATATCAGTCGCGAATGCCTTGCTAGGCGCAGGAGAGCACGATCTAGCGCGACCTGGCAACGGAGATCTGGGTTTTCCTTTGATTTTCGCACCGCCTTCACTTGTAGGGTGTAACAAGTGCGGAGATGGTATACGCTTAGATGTAGAACTTTTTCGATGCGAAGGCGATGAGGAAAGACGACACGGCGAGGAAGGAACCGGATTTGGTGACGACAATAAATGAGGAGAAGGTAATCTTGGCGGCGAGGGGACGGGCTGTGGGCAGGCAACAGGAAGTGGTACTGGAAGCACCATGAGATCTGACGAGCTAGAACTAACAGAGGCAATACTGGTGTGCCGGCGATGATGATAAGAGGGGCCGCACGAGTTCTGGATCGTTACTGTTGGTGTGACAGGCAGAGGCACTGGGGACCGGCGAGAATTATTATTAGAGCCGTCTACACTAATACTGCTACTGGTGTCCTTGTGCGTACAATTGTTGTTTTTAGGTATAGAGATCGTCAAATTTGAAGGTGCTTTGCTTCTGGCACCTGCCATTGCATGTATGTCTCCTCTAACGTCTTGCGTATTTTGATCACCGCTTGCGTCAGCTACACACATAGTGTGTCGTCGACTTTGACCTGAGTATCCCCTGCTTGTGACAGAGTTGGGTTCCCTATAATCTCGGCTGCTGGAGCGACGTCTGCTGATCTTACCCTTATCTTCTCCTAACGTTTTTGATTTTCTGTCTTTTCGTCGCTTCATTTTCCTGCGTTTGGCATTTACCATGTTCATCACATTATCATTTTCATTTTGACGGCAGAAAAGTGGTATGCCGTCTAAACCAAATTCTAAAAATGAAGCTCCGCCCTCCAGTCGTTGTGATATTGGGCTTGGCAGCACGGGCATGCTGTTGTTGTAAAAACTGGGTTGTAAAAGCTGCATCGGTTGTTGAGGTGAGGGAGGACAAACCATGGGACAGCTACAAGGTTTGTACACGGGGCCCATCGGTCCTAACGTTGACTGGTGCAATCCACCAAACCGAAATGCACCGAATCCACCAGGACCGTTGGTAAGATCTTGGAAGCTTCGCATCGCTAATGGCATGGTTTGCACCCAGCGAGCGGTAGCTGAGGGAATGTCTAACACAGATTTAGGTAGCTGTTGAGGGCAAGGCTGACAGTGGGCTTCTTCTTGTTGTGGGTAGCAGTGATGGTCCCGGTATTGGTAGTTGTGATGGTGATAATCAAAGTCGTCGCACGGGTAATGTTCCTTGTAACATTGTCCCTGTTCACAACGTGATGTGGCTGTTATAAGGCCTTGATCGTCGCAGCGGGGATTTCGGTTGTTGTCGTGAAAATCGCAATGGCCCTGACAGTTATTGTCCACACAAGGAAATTGAAATATCATGTCAGTGTGGTTGTCCCCGCGGCAGTAGCCCGTGTCTCTTTGGTAGCTAGAGACGGAACACGGGAACTGATAACCGTTGTTGAACGTTGAATTATTGTAAACTCCCGGAGACAACGGTAAACTGTCCGTCGGCGACGTTTCGATCACAATGCTTGGGTTGACAAAGGCCGAGCGCGTCATGTTTGGATTGGTGCCGGTGCCAGTACCGCTGTTGGAGAGGCTATCACTGAACTCTGTTGTATTCTGTAACGGCTTTTTCCCCACACTCCCCTGGCCTCCGTCAGATGTGCAGGCATACAGATCCTCCTCGCCTGATACCGGGCGCTCTTCAATGCCGTTATTGTTTTTATTATTCCAGTTGGTGTTATTGTTCGTATTGAAAGAGCTAGAACTCAAACTCGTCTCGCCCTCAAAACGCCGCTTGGCTCTCAAAATGCACCGACGTACCTTGGAAAGAAGAAAAATTAATGACACTATGTTATGTCTCAGTCTCGAAGCTGTAACGCAAACATAACGTTATAAAAAGCGTAATGGCACTTTAACATGGTTTCACTCAAAACAGGATCGCACTTGAACTGGTAGAACCTCAGTCTACATACTTTGCGATTTTCAAGTCTAAACAGTGCTATGAAAAGGATATGATGTGGCAGATATGAAGACCAATGGATATTGCTGCCTGAATTATAAGTCAATATTCCTCTCTGACTTTTTCGTGGTAAGCAGAATTAACTCCAACAAGAACTAACCTAAGATAATAAAAACCCGAACTGTAAAAAAAATGTGTGATTTACAGTGCGAGTGATAATTTCAAATCAAAAGCCAACATCAAGCACTTTAGGTATAATGTCATATGAGAACATCTTTCATATTAAAATATGGAATCCTAGTTTTTCCAAATGCACAATTTAAAGACCTTTTATTTGACAAGACTGCAAAAACATTATTTTAAGGCTGACATAGATACTGTTTAAAAACATCGATGAAATTTGTCAACCCTTTTCAATACCTGACCATAGCTTTTATGATGTAATATTTAGACAAGAACAAAAACTAAACAGCTGTAAGTTCATTGTAAGTTTGTTTAAACTTTGCCACAGCAGATTTTGTGCTTGTGTAAGACCAGGCGAATATCATTTGTGGATTCTTGCAGACATAGTATACACTCTACATGAATCTAGCAGCGTTTTCAAAGTGCTCGCTGTATCATGGGAGAAGACACTAGTCCTTATTGCACAAGGTTAGCATTCTTTCATGGAGTTTCGTGGAATTTAAAACAGCAAAACATGCCATTTTGTTTTCTATGTGAATTTTCTGGGACATGGCATTTTTTTTAAACTTGCTAAACAAATTAACAGTGATACTAAACACCTCAACATCTTACATGCGGTTTTATAAAATAAAAAAGAACAGAGGTGGACTCGCGCGCCCCAGCATTCATTTTAAGTATAAAAATGTGATAAGTTTCTCAAATGAGAACGAAGGCTCTCACCTTGGTTCGGTAGATGAGGTAGAGGACAAGCCAGACAAGGATACTGCCCAGAACTGCGGCTGTGTGAAGACCAGTTGAAGGGTTGTAGGATCTGTAGAACTCTTTGCTCAGCTGTTCCTGGCTGACCGTGTTGCCACCGGTACCTGTGAGCTCTGCACTAGTCGACGTGCCACCTGGCGTTGTTGTTGTTGTTGTTGTTGTAGGGGTAGTAGTGGTGCTGGTTGTGGTGGTAGATGTGTGGTTGCTGATGTTGTAAGAGTGAACCTTTAAAAGGGCAAATTCTGAAGTTCGTTTTACAGACGTGCTGAAAAAAAGTAAAAAAAAATTTTAATAAAATATTAGCGCTGCTGTATTATTTTTTTACTAACTTAAGAGGAGGAAGAAAACAAAAGATTATAAAAATGCAATGGTAACCAAGAGACTGAAAAAAATGTCTTGGTTTTAAGCAAGAGTTGTTTTTAATTTTTTTGTGGATGTTAGGCGCTATACAAATACATTATTGTTATTATTATTATTATTATTATTATTATTATTATTATTATATATTTAAAGAGGTGCAAATATAACTGCCAAACGGAGTTGATTTTAAGCGAGAGTTTCCCTTCAAGGCTTCAACTTTAAGGAATTCCGCTGTGAGGAAAGGACAATTAAAAGATCTTACTTTTGTGGCGAGGCAGGCATATTGACTTCATTTGGAACAGAACTTATGACGATTGTCTACAAAGCCAAATAAGTAAATTATGTTTATGTTGCAATCAATTTCGGCCTTATAAATCTTACACATCTTTGGCCTTGCATGTCTTAAAATCTTTAGAAAGCAAATACGTTTCAGTAACAACAGTACTGGAACAAATGGAACATTAAGAAATAAGAAGAAAGCTGTATTGGTTTTATTATCTCCATCCCACGACCACCGAAGCGGCCACTTACAAAGCCTCGCTACTGCCTACACAGTATACAATTATCCAATCGACTCATAAGTTCACAGAACATTACAACAACAATCTATACAACACTGCTTTGATCAAAATACATAACAAGACAAATCTTTATCGTCGCGATATAAGTGTCTCCTCAGGAAAAACGAACGTAGCTTGAAAGGGATAGGCCTAATGACAAATCGATAGGACAAGCTCATGAAATCAAAGCTAGTTTTTATGAAGCGAAACAAAGAGTAGGTCATACTTAATAAACTAGTGTTTTTTTTCAATTCACGTCCACACTCTAAAATCCTACATTAAACGTGTGCCTAGTATACACGCACCGTGTCTCACTACGCGTACGTGAAAATCGAAAAGTAGGTCCAGTAATCTCAAAAAATAATGAATCCAGGTTCTAAAAATAGACCCACAGACGTTCCTGTCATGCTCACGTGTTGCTGCTTAAAGTCCGTATTGGGCGCTGGTCGTCTTTTTGTTTCTAAATTAAATGAATAAAATGATTATTTCCCCTAGCACACCGATAAGATGGACAGAGCTTCTTGGCACCACACAGGGCTGGTTATAGAGTAACTGCTGAGTCCTATACTAACCAAGATTTTTCGAAAGAGACACAGGATTGGGTACGTGGGACTTCGGTCCAAAACAAATTTTCACCACAGAGATGCGCAACTAATATATTCAATTTGCTAGGACGCTGCGTGTATAAAAAAATCAACATGCGTCGGGGTTGGAAATCGAACCCGCGACCGCCGGATCACAAGTCCGACGCGCTAACCACTGAGCCACGCTGCTCCACGGTAGATCAATAGATTGGCATGTTGGTTGATAGAGACATAGATAGATCGACAAATCGAAAGATCGTTGATAGATTGATAGATAAACAGACAGATAGATAAATAGATAAAAATAGACATATAGATTGGTAAATTGCAACAACAACAAAGGATGTGAGAAAGACTCGTACTTTAAAAAAAAGTGAAAGAAGGGAAAAAGGGCTAGAAAACACTGGAAGTGAGACAAGGGCGAATTTAGATGAGGAAGAAAGGCACAGAATTATGGAAAATGCCAAATGAGATAGAGAGAAAATTGAAGACCAATCTGGCAAGAAAAGCAATCTGTCACACAACCAGTGATAACGTGTCGGATGTTTTTGAATTTTCACATTTTAAGGCGTCAATATTTTGAAAAGTGCATTTCGTGAGCTTCCAATTGTTAAAAATTGCATAAAGTTATGGAAATTTGTGCTGAGACATTATTAAAGTTTCTTTTGACAAGAAATGTAGAGAAAATGGGGGGATATTTACTTTTAACTAAGAGGCTTTTTCTCCAATAAAAAATGTCCGCCATGGGAGTCATTGCCCGTGGTTGCGAGACACATTTCTATTGTGGTAGATCTAGATAGCGAAACCACCAAGGTACCTTAGACGCAAAGAAGGTGTACTCTGCCTCGAGGGCGTCGAAGGGAGAGACAGCATGACCTTTGCCCCTTTAGCATGCTCGGTGGACTGCGCTGGCCTGGCATGTGGCGACCGCTCTGTTGTCATCACCGTGATCACGTCATTGGACTAGAGATAGAAAAAATAATACCAAAGTAAGACAGCAGTAGATAGATGAAAAGATATACCCAAATTGACACAGCAATAGGTTTAAAGATAATTAGATACATTACATTTAAAGTGACACAGCGATAGATAGAAAGATGAATAGATACATTAAACCCAAAGTGACACAGCAATAGGTATAAAAGATGAATAGATACATTATACCCAAAATCACACAGCAATAGATAGAAAGATAAATAGATACATTAAACCCAAAGTGACACAGCAATATATAGAAAGATAAATAGATACATTGTACGCAAAGTGACACAGCAATAGATAGAAAGATGAATAGTTACATATACCCAGACTGACACAGTAACAGATAAAAAATGGATATATACACAATTGATAGATACACAATACCCAAGCTGACACAGCAATTGATGGAATGGGGCATAAATACATAATTTCCTAAAATGATATAGCATTAGATATATAAATGGATAGATACATAATACTCAACGTGGCTGCAGTCCATAAAAAGATAGATGGATACATAGATAGAGCGATACAAAAACAAAACTGAGAGAGGCACAGGGGTGGGGGTTGGTTGGGTCATTAGAAGTCTATTACTTAGGTTCCTCACATCATTACTAGATACCCTGAAACTTTAAATTAAAATGTTGGATGAGTATTATAAAAGACATGAATGGGGTATCATACGGAAGTTTAAAATAGTTTATAGGATTTTTTTTCTTTACACTGAAACTGTAAACCTGATGCGCGCAGGAAAAGAGTGCATTTTAAGTATAATGATCTACATTTCAAAAACGTTCTGTATTAGTGAAGTGATTTTTGCCAGATTTTGCTCTCGCCCCCCCCCCCTTTCAATAACGTAGCGGAGAACAACTTTTGCTCTTCTACATCGTGTTTTCTCCCAGCAATTCTGACTGTTAAAGTACCTGACAGATCTATATTGCACTTACGATACTGTTTTGATTGGTGTAAATAATTATGGGTGGCAAACTCCGCGCTACATACTGTCCGATTACGAGGGTCTTGATTTTAATGAAATTAAACCAAACATGAAAATTTCAACGTCTTTATGTACTTTAAAAGAATAAAAACCTATGGTTCTAGCTTTGCAATATTGCGAAGTATTTCATTTTAAAGTAAAACAAAGATTATGTAGGTTTTGTTAAAGT
>BMAT01003262.1:282657-295261 GCA_019649035.1 Elysia marginata
AGTCAGAGGTAAATTTTTTTTTTTTGCAACAGTAAGAAAAAAAAATTTAACATTATACAAGTCAATCATCTTTACTTCTAATTTTCAATCTAATTATTTTGAGTTAAATGGATAAAGAAAAAAAATCTTATTTTAGAACATTTTGTTTCTGTTCCCCGTTCTTTTGAACGGGTCTGCCACCTTGTTTCTTATATTACACAAAAAAAAAAAATGCCTCGATCAATAATTATTCGGCAAAACCTTAGCCCTCACTTTCTGTAAAATGAAACAAAACATAAAACGCGGAGTCTGAAAAGGAAGACGACATGCAAATCCTAGACTATCGTCTATATCTAGAGATCTAGATTTAATCTAGATTCTACGGCGAAGCAGAAGAGTGGGTGAAACAATTTGAATTATGTCAGTTCTTCTTCTTTTCTATATATTGTCAACTTAGCATGTTTCAACATATAAGGATAATCTAAGCCTTCACCTCTATGTGCAACGGAATAAAATATGACACGCAGAGCAGAGCCTAAAGCAGGAAACGCAAAATCTAGGCTTGATTTAGATCTAGGTCTAGAAACAATGATAGTAGAGACCTTTAGCACACGCACCGTGTCTGAATACGCGTAGGTGAAAATCGGGAAAGCAGATTGAGAAACTATAAAAATAATGAAACCAGTTTCTAAAAATAGAACGTCTGTGGGTCTATTTTTAGAAACTGGTTTCATTATTTTTATAGTTTCTCAATCTGCTTTCCCGATTTTCACGTACGCGTAGTGAGACACGGTGCGTGTGCTAAAGGTCTCTAGTGACGCGCTAGATCTAGATATAGATTTATTTCACTTAGTTGAACAATCCATCCTACCACCAAAATATACGACTACTTAATGTGATGTACCAGTCAGCGTTTATTAACCTAAAAATTAGTCAATTTTTAGTCTCTTTTTAAACCCGGGAAATCGCAAGCATTTTACTAGCTTACACAAACGTAATAAACTTATATTTTAAACATTATTTTACTATTCCGTAACTTTAAACAGTTTTGAGAGTAGAAACAGAAAATGGGCGAGTAAAACTTTTGTATAAAATAAAGTTCTTGAATATCGCCCATTTTGAATTCAATGCAAATATATGACATACTTGGGAACTTTGCGAAGTAAATTTCATTACATTAGGGTTTAAATATATTATTATACTCTTGAAACAGGAATATTGCAAAATGTCAATATGGAACACAAGGAATAAGCACCAGTATTAAGAGAAAAATCTGGGAATAAAAGAATTAAAAAAAAAAAAACAACAACAACAAAGAACAAGAAGTTCAAGAACAAAAATAAGAAAATTACAGATAAAAACAAAAACACGAACATGATGAACAAGATCGTGAAAATGAGGAAAAAACGGAAACAAGAAAGAGAAGGAAAAGGTGAAAAAAAAAGGACGAGATTTCCGTAATGAAGAGAAAATTTCGAGTAATTAGAGATAACGTTCGAAAGAGAAATCTAAAGGTCATATTGAATCCAAGTCTTGAGAGGAAATTGAAGACGGGGCCACGCAACAGTTCAAAGGATTTCGCGAAGAGACGAGAGGAGAAGGAGGAGAAGTGAGGATCTATGAAAAACAGAAGCAATTATAAAATGTGACAAATAAGAAGAAACCGGCGAACTCATTTGTTTGTCTAAAAGTATGACAATCACAAATAAACCTTATCAACAAGACGTCATGCTGTGACTGGCAAAACCATTTAATTTGTAAACTAAATTTTGTGGATATGGAGTGTGTTACAGATGTTTTTCTTGGTTTTTCTATCTATGTCACGATTCTCTTATTGTATAATATTAAAAAAAACAAGCAAAAGAAAATTGTAACATATTGTTTCCCTATAGTGATGCAACATTGCCAACTTGCAGGAGCGGTAAAGTATCCTTTCCATCAGGTGTTTGTTTTATTATTTTCAACGACTTGTTTTGCTTGTTTTCTTTTAAAACTTGAACCATTTAAAATTGCAAAAAAAAAAGAAGACAAAAATGCGGGGCATTAACCTTTTCGTCACTTTTGGTTACTTCAATATCAGATGGAGCAAACAATATCGTAAGGAATTCACGAAAACAAAACTTGAACTAATTACTTCCACAGAAATCTTTGTAAGAATTCTAAATGCATTAGCCATTTATTTGTGTCATGACTAGATCTAGAAGTTTTGTGGGGTGATATCATGCCAGTTTGTGACTCTTCATGTTATTCCGGAACGTGATGGGTTAGGAGAGAAGATAATTAATCTATTCCATAAGGGGTCACTGACTGAAGAAGATATGATGATGAGAGACGCTTTAGAATGGGAGTGGGCGAGAAAGAGTAGGTGTTATTCCTAATGAGCTCGTCAGCGAAATAGACACATACTGAACTAGCTGGATGAGAAATGATAGTTGATAGAAACACACACATTGACTCAGACAAAGAGAGAAAGATAAAGAGACACAGACAGAGAGAGACAGAGGCAGAGAGACAGAGACAGACAAAGAGAGACAGACAGAGAGAGACAGAGATAGAGAGAGACCGAGACACAGAGAGAGACAGAGAGAGACAGAGAGAGACAGAGAGAGACAATGAGAGAGAGAGAGAGAGAGAGAGAGAGAGAGAGAGAGAAGGAGTGAGAATAAGCAAAAAGGGTGTGAACGTTTAGGAAGTTAAACTCGATAAAAAATATAAATGAAATTATGCCAGAAATATCATAACATTCAACTCAAAGGGTCGACGAAGTGCTAGCCATAATTTATGATCTTTTGTTTCCATAACGATTTCACAACTCTTTTGAAACTGATAACAGTTTTGCCACCGTCAGTGTTTTAATCAGACTAATCTACACCTGTTGTCAGGCCTGGAAATGACATCAGCCAGCTTGTGGCCCAATTGTACATCATTATAAAAGTACATGTGTTGACAGATTTGTAAAGTGCAATTGTTCCCAATACAAATATACCAACTAGTAAATAAATTTTATTTGTCTTGAATGTCAATCAGCGTATCAGTGTGGCATTTAAAAAGATGTTTTTTCTTCATTTTTCCAACCTACCAGCGTTTTCTGAAAATGTGACCGGCTCTGTGGCCTAGCGGTAAAAGACACTCGCTCAGAAATCGGGAGGTACTGGTTCGATCCCCGGCCGAGTCAAACCAAGGACTTTAAAATTGGTACTAGTAGCTAATCCGCCTGGTGTCTGGCATTATGGATTTAATGCTAAGTCTGGTCGGCCCGGTGTCAGGATAATGTGACTGGGTGTGGTGTATACAGCACTCCGCACATCACAGTGTGGCCGCACGCTTTCAATTGTCTCAAGCGCCGTCTCTGATATAACCTTGTAGTTGAAAAGAGACGTTAACATTCAAACAAATAAACCAAACCTGAAAATGTGGTATTCTACTTAAGACTCAAGACTCATCCCTTCTGTAGTTTCCTGTCCAATTGTTCCGAAATTTCATGCCTTTGATGTGACAAATAAAATGAAGTGGGCATTTTGCAATTGTTAGCCTAGTTTTGTAGATTTCCTAAAAATTGGAGGAGTGAGGTGGGGGGGATGGAGTTAATATTTCTTAAAAGAAATAAAAACTTTCGCCCTATAAATAACCAGAGGAAGCTTAGGTTGCCATTAACTCATCATCTCTAAAAAAAAGATATTCATTAGAAACATGTTGTTCATTATATCCAAAACACTCACATACTGGCAAAGACATAATCATTCTTGAGGTTCGCAAATCTGAAAATTTATTTCAGAGAATTATGGGACTAAATCGGCGGCTTAGGATTATATACGTTGTCAATAAAAACTCAAGATGACTGCCGTCACCATAGCAACCTGGAAAAATAACTCAATTCAATCGTTAGAGTCATCGGGAAGCATTTTGGCATAGACCTTGAAATAAGAAAAGTACTATTTAAAAATTACCTGTTTGCCCCCACTCCGCCACAACAACCAGTTGTTTTCAAATAATTGGTCTCAACAGGCTAGTACCATCCAAAAATAACTATGTTACTATCCTGTCAATTCAGTCATTAAAGCTGATCTCTCTTTTTCCCTTTAAATTTCCTACTACGCTCTTCAAATCCCCGCGTTATGCACCTCAATGATTCTCGCTGTCAACCTTTCTCTTGGTCTGTCTCCATGTCTGCTTTCTCTTGGCCTGTCTCCGTGTCTGCTTTCTCTTGGTCTGTCTCCGTGTCTGCTTTCTCTCGGTCTGTCTCCGTGTCTGCTTTNNNGGTCTGTCTCCGTGTCTGCTTCCTCTTCTTATGAGGTGATAATCAGCCGCTTGTGTTGATATATAGACTTCTTTCTTTACGTGCGCGCCTGTAAATCATTTCGATCACGGCCCTGATAACGATGCTAATAGATGTGAGATTATTTTGTCAGTAATATGGCTTGTCTCAGATATCGACCATGGGACCCCCATGGAAGGTTGAAGACAAAAATGAGAACGTGAGGAAAAATTAGGCCGATGCCAATAGGAGAACAGGACTAAATGTGTGTATTTGAAAAGGAAGACTGAGATCGGTGTAATTTCATTATTATTTTTTTTATTTTTTTTACAACAGAAATCAAGACATTGGGCAAAAAGGAATAATAGAGACCTTAAGCACACGCACCGTGTCTCACTACGCGTACGTGAAAATCGGGAAAGCAGATCAAGGAAACTATAAAAATAATGAAACCAGTTTCTAAAAATAGACCCACAGACGTTCCCGTCATGCTCACGCGTTGGCTGCTTAAAGTCTGTACTGTCAAAAATCGGCTTTGATTGAGCAGAGAAAGGAAAGTCTGAGAATGAATGAAAAGTCTGAAATGAAAAGTAATTTTTCATTACATAGCGAAAGAGTCGGAGGTAATCCTTATAATGTATAAAAATGAATAAAAGTAGTGCATCTCTACACAGCGAGAGACGCAGGGAAAGGGCTACAGATGCTACAGTTGTGTTTCTGAAGGAAAGGTTGCAAACTTTTCGCCCAAGTAAACAACTCGAAACAAAGAAACAAACCACGATGGCTTTCATTGCTAGAATAATCGTCATGGGTGATCAAAGCGTGATGAATGACATATTTTGTCTTTAATTATTGTTTAGTTTCACTTCGCAAAGGGATTTTGAAAACAAAAAGGGTTCGCAACACATACTTTTAAGCATAAAAATATATTTTAGTCGGAATAAAACTCAACGAAACTTGAGAGCCTTTTACTAAATCTTGCCATATTGATTTCAATTCATTATCTGCCACTTTGTGAATCTGGAAACGCAATGTACCGTAAGAATAGTCTATTAAAACATTTGATATTCTTTATAATTCATAATCTTCAGATTTCGCTTCTCCAACTCCACCTTAAAACAAAATAACAAAAATTTATTTATTTATTTTGTAATCGGAGATAGTTTACCATGTGGCTATCTTGCTCCGCCCGCATCTACCCCTTTCCCCAAATTAATGATATACAACAAAATCAGGGCACGTTTTTTGGCACAATTTTTTAAGTGTAATTTTTTTAACGAGGAAAATTCAACAGGTTTTTATCACCGTCACTCGAGCGGTCACTTCCAGATGATGTCAGCAAGACAGAGCTTTCTACACGCCCAGAAAAATCAATGTCTGTCACGACTGAACTAATGCCTGAAGGCTATGAGTAGCAAGACATCTCCCGACTGCCACCTCTCGCCTCATGCACTCTTAGTCCTCTTCAATCTGCTGGCTTTATCTCCAGGGAATCCAAAGGCTTTCGAATCGAGAAGGAAACAGAAAGAGAAGAAACAAGAACAGCGACAAGAAAAACAATCATAAAAACGATAACAACTGTACTGAAATATCCCCACCAAAAATAACAACAATAATAACAACAGCAATAAGTTACGTTTTCTACGCAAACTGAAGTCTTTCAGTGTTTATTTCGAAACATGCCAGTTTTACAAGACCACCAAAGAAAGCGCAATGACCTTTGGTATAACTCTCGGGGATCTTCGAACATGTCCAAAGACAAGGACACACTTTTCGGTTGAAGGCGTGACAAACAAAACCAAAACAATGGCCTTTAGTTGTTGTGTCCTCGGTTGTAAAAAAAGAAGATTAGAGAAAGAGGAGCTGGCCTACCAATCCAAGTAAAACTTCTAAAATTGACCCACCCTCGATGGATGCAGACTTAGAGGTCTGAATGCAGATCTAATTAAGGGGAAATAAGCTACAATATCATCACAATGTTAAGTGAACTTTAAAGAAAAACTATAAGATAAAAGGAATCAGAGAGCACGAAGATTAAAATAAAGGGGCAGAGAATACAGAGAATAGCAAAAAGAATAGAGGGTGAAAGAGGTATAGAGAGGAGTAGAAAAACAGTTATAGGCAGAAAAATGAAGAAAAGAAAATTAAAAGAAAACTGAAGATAGTGGTAGACACAGTGAAGATAAGCGTAGAGAAAGGAAAAGGCCAATTTCATACAAATATATTAATATAATCGACGATGTATGAAGACGAAAAGAGACAGTAGCATTTGACACAGCCCAGGCTCTTAGCGGACCTAGTCGGGAAGATAGATCACAATAGTACTCGTACAACCACGGGAAACCATTTTCATGTGTTTAAGATGCTTTGGTGAAGAACATGGAAATCAAAACTGGGTGTTTTAGCGCTGATAGAGGTTCGGGGAATGGAAAGAAGAGGAAACTTATGTAACAGTAGAAATGTTATATGTTAATAGAGACCTTTAGCACACGCACCGTGTCGCACTACGCGTACGTGAAAATCGGGAAAGCAGATTGAGTTACTATAAAAATAATGAAATCAGTTTCTAAAAATAGAACATCTGTGGGTCTATTTTTAGAAACTGGTTTCATTATTTTTATAGTAACTCAATCTGCTTTCCCGATTTTCACGTACGCGTAGTGCGACACGGTGCGTGTGCTAAAGGTCTGTAATGTCAAGAGGAAAACGTGATTGAAGAAGAAACACATTGATGCATTTGTACACAAGGATGCGACAGCAGGGTGCGACAGTGCCCAAGCGACAGATACATAGCTAGGTAAATCGATAAAAACATACATGCACACTACATCTCTATATTGACGAACGTGGAGAAGCCGAAAGGAAGGCAGGCTAGAGAATGAACTCAGTGGATGTAAGACAAACGACGATATTTCAGAGATGAACTTAAAATGAAAGCAAGCTAATAGGTCTACAAATTTAGCTATAAAGGGCTAATAGTAGAGAAAAACTACACCAGAAAGGGATAAAGTGGATGAGGGACTTAGCATAACAAATAGAAAAAAAGTAGAGCAAATAAAATCATTAAATAAATCTAAGAAAAAAGAAGTAACCAAAGAGAAGACAAACAAAAAGGCGTTGCTAAGGAAAATACAGATATCATGCCACAGGTAAATAAATAAATATGTTTAGAGTCCTCCACCGCCGAAGGCAGTCTCATGACTTTACATATTTACCCCAGCAGACCTATACACACCAGAGCCAATCCAACTCATATTTCAGAGCATTACAGTATGGCAGCCTGTTAGGCGCTCAAATACTAACATTCCACAAATTTCAAGCACTGCCTTTAGCCAGGTACCCGTTTTACAGGTGGGTAGACTGGAGAAAGTTAGGGTAAATCGCTTTCCGACGGAAATTGCAACATGACATGGTCGGGAATCGAACCCACGACCTCCATATCGCAAGTCCGACGCGCTAACATTCAGCTTTCGAGTGAAATGCGTCTATCAGAAAGAGGTGAAAAGAGAAAAAAAAGGATACCATACATAAAGATAGATAGAATACATTTGGGGTGTAAAAAAAGATTATGGAAACATTCGCCCAACAGTTCCACATGGCATTTTTTGTAAGCAAAGATTCTTTATATATATAAACTTCTATCTTTTTCAACTAATTAATCTGGTTCACTGTTGACGATTATAACAAACCACTGTCGCTTGTTCTGAACTGTCACACTATCTATCGCAAGGAAAGATATCACCATAGATTATTGTTTCACATTCAGTACCATCAATTTTAAGAAGGGGACGATGTACTTTTGAGACTTTTTATATCAAAATGGTTGCATTGACATCCCATGAGGCAAATTCCTAGTTTGCGCTGACAACAGGCAGCTGTTTGGCGTTAACGGCGGACTGAATGTGGAATAGAATAGATTCACCGTCATAAACACTATCATTAAATATGATCCTTATCATGTCACTTATTGAGGAGAGAAAGAGACACAGAGGTTTGGATTTAAAAGATCCAGCGATTGTGTAGTGATTGTAACACTGCAAAAGAAATAGAACATCAAGAGTGAGTGAAAGAGAGACGGGTTTGACTGTTTGTTATGACCAGGACAAAAGAAAGGGATACCATAGCTGTCTTCAACTCAAAGTACATTTCCATCTAGCATGATTTCTTTCCTTCCTTCTGTCTCTAGTATCCCTTGTCATTACTGACTCAATTTCCCTCAAAAGACTCTGTGCGCTCTCTCTCTCTCCCTCTCTCTCTCCCTCTCTCTCTCTCTCTCTCTCTCTCTCTCTCTTTCTGTAACGAGGAGGTTAACCTTTTAACCGCCAGTACAATGTGTTCTCAGCGTATTCAAACATTGTTTTCCTACATTGATCTACATTCCTCGACCGTCAGTGGGTTTAACCTTGGCTATTGATTACTGCTTTTTCTTCTTTTATGAAGGAGAAAACGAGAATCAAGTGTGCCAATGTGTTTGCACAATTGACTAAGTTAAAATACAAACAGGGTTTATCGCTCATACCACTCTTCGGCAAAGTTTTCATGCGAGAAAAAAATTTATATCGACTTTTCATACTTGTGAGCACACTATGAACTGTTTCAGGACTAATCTCTCATGTGTAGAAAATTCAAAAGGCAGGATCACCAGCGAACTCTTCTTTAGGCAAGGTAGTTTATTCGAATAACTCTAGTGCTGAATCTAAGCCGAAAAACTCACCATTGCTCAAGGGGACATACTCTTAGAGGATTTTTATAAGGTTTATGGTATCTCGTCCCTATCAAAGACTTAGTCTCTTAGACATTGTTTGAGCTCTACGCAAACTAAAGCATAACAGATAACTTGAAACATCAATATTTTTTTTTCTTTTGGGACGTTCAATACAACACCACTGTCAGGTCGATTGTTGAACTAATCAAAAAGCTTCAGTTTTCTTTGAAACACTGGTGAAACACTGATGAGTTGTTGTTTATCCACTTTCTTTCATTCTTCTCAAATCCAGTGTTTTGAAAATCGCCAGATGGCCTTTTATCTACGTAAGTTTGTACACTCTCACTTGCAATGTCTAAAGTCTTTTCTTTCTTTTTACGTCTCCATATCTTTTTCTTTTCCCCCATGTTCATTGTCTTCTAATCCCTTCCAACCCCCGTTCTTCTTCTTCTTCTTCTTCTTCTTCTTCTTCTTCTTCTTCTACGTCGTCGTCGTCGTCGTCGTCTTCTTCTTCTTCTTCTTCTTTTTCTCCTCCTTCTTCTTTTTCTGGTTGTTGTTGTTGCTCTCTTTCTTATTTTCATGTACTTCTCTTTCCTCTTCTTTTTTCCCATCGTCTTCGTCATCCTCATCGTGATCTTTTTCTTCTTTCCTCACGGTCTTTTCTTCACATTCTTATCCCTCTTAGCATCTTTCGCACGACGCCCAACGTCCCGGAATCAAGTAGAAAAGCGAAGGTGCATGAAGTACACTGCAGCATCATTGCTTTCCACCCAGATTGGACTTGTCCTCATCCACGCGCTGTTGATCCAGGAGCACAAGAGCAAACCTCCCTGGGGACCGCGCGGGATTAAGGGAGAAAACAAAAGCATCAATCTCTAAAGGCGAAAACCCTGCCCTATGGAATAACTTTGCATTGTAACGGATATCGCCACTCAAACGGACAAATTGACTCTGCCGGCCTTGATTTGAAAACAACCGATAGAAAAAAGACTCTTTGAGCTATAACAAAACAAAGCAAGACCGGTCTTGGCGACAGGAACGGTTTTTTCAATCTTTAGAACTCGTCTCTTGCGAAATAGTTTGATGAAAAGGCTGAAAGAAAAAGAATAATGTGGAAAAAAAAAAGGAAAATAGATCACAATTTTTAAAGAATAAGGTTTGAATAAATATATTTTGATCCCAAAACAGTAATTCGTGTGCTGCCTTGCGATAGACTTAAAACTACCAAATGTAGAGGCCATGTAAAACAGACTATCTGGTTTTAGCGGTTGTTTAGTGGGCATTGGGTGTCTGAAAACGCATTCTGATTTTAGCTGTTCTCATTTAGTGGGCATTGGGTGTCTGAAAACGCATTCTGATTTTAGCTGTTCTCATTTAGTGGGCATTGGGTGTCTGAAAACGTATTCTGATTTTAGCTGTTCTCATTTAGTGGGCATTGGGTGTCTGAAAACGCATTTACGTCCCCTGGAAATCCTGTTGTTCTTTTTCGTATCATCTCATCTTTATGTCAACATGAAAATAAGTAATCTGGTTTAAAATGACATCTGTCTCAAGTAGTAAATGGAACTATTGAAATAAATCTGTTTGCGTAGATAAAGATGAGAAAAACCATCAATTTTATTGATTGTAATAATGTTTGTTATGATCAAGAAAACAGGTTTTGTTAATGGTGATCTTTGAGGATATCTTTTTCAAATCAGTTTTCCGAAATGTTTTCTATTACACACTAAGATTAAAACTTCGATTTGCTAAATAGATTAGTGTGGAGAGAAAAATGAAGCGATCTAAAACAAGTGACAGAAGAGGCAGCGAAAAAAGAAACAGAGGAATACAGAAAGGAATGCAGAAAACGACATGAAGATAAAATATAAAAAGGTAGACAGGGGATCAGAAATAGAAAACTTGACAAACAAAGAGACTCAAATTGAGGAGAGAATAGATTTGGCATAGGTAAAAAATACGTGTGATAAAGAATAAATTCGACGTAGAAAATACACAGCCAGAAAGAAAGAGGGGGTGACGGGAGAGAGAGAAAGAAAGAGAGAGAGACAGAGAGAGGGGGGCAGACAAACAGAGATACAGGCAAACATACAGACAGACAAACAGAAAGTGACAGAGAAGAGAGAAAGACAGAGAAACAAATTAAAGGAGAACCAGCCTACTGATACTACCATCACGCAATAGATTTTTCATGCAATGCTTATTACTTGACTGCTTGAAAAAGTAAAAAAAAAGCAAATTTGCATCGAACCTTTATTTCACAAAAAATCTATAATTATATAGTTTTCATAAAAATCAGAATGCCACAGATATTTTACAATACTGTATCTTAAATCCCATTCCCGTTGCCGATTTCAACCATGTTTGTGCCCCATACAAATAATGAACTCTCCCTTCCTGTCACCCACCTTACCTTGCCAAATTTAGAAAATTATTCTTATAAGTAAAGGGGAAACAGAAAAGATATAAAAACTAAATCTTAGAGTAAAAAAAAACCAACTGAGACAATGAGACAACGCCCTTCATGCCCACCAATTACTAATGGTCTTAAGAAGACAGTGTGATTATTTGGCATATCGAAAAAGTTCTCCTTCGTCATAAGTCAATATCCCAAAATGTTAGAGCTTATTGTAATCTACACTTTGATTAAGAGTGTTATTGACACAATTAAAAAATTAACACATAAAACTAAAACAATGTTGTCTCCTAAACAGTTTACTAGTATCATAGGACTGTCCACAATTTCTTCATGGTGTAACACGACTTGCAGGTTTTTAGAAAAAGTAGAAATCATCTCAAAACAAATTCCACCACACCAGTCGACATGTGCTGGCGAGACAGATCGTCCTCCACAAAAGAGTTCCTCCGAATATTGAAAAAGTAATCTCTCTTCTATCTGAGATGATAAGCAGGAGATGCAAAGAAAAACTAAGGCAAGAGACACGCGCACATTAGACACAGACAGAGAGACAGAGACAGAGAGAGGGACATATAAAGACAGAGACAAATAAAGGCAGCCAGAAACAGACATAGAAACAGAGACAGAGAGAGAGAGAGACAGACAAAGACAGAGACAGACAGACAGAGACAGACAGAGGCAGACAGAAAAAACAGAGACAGAGATAGACAGACAAAGACAGAGACAAAGACAGACAGAGACATACAGAGAAACAGAGACACTGAGAGAGACAAAGACAGAGACAGACAGTCAGAGACAGGCAGACAGACAGTACACACACAGACAGACAGACAGACAGAGACAGAGACAGAGAAAGAGAAAGAGACAGAGACAGACAGAGGAAAACACACAATGCCAGAAACACAGAGAAGCAGAAAGAAACAGGAACTTCGCCAATAACAAACCAGGGTAACTCACCGATATCAGCGTCGCTGAAATTGTCGAGGCAATCCATTGGGGTTTTGTTGTGTTTGTTTTTAAGACTCCTTGTCCAAATCCTCGAAAATCCCCCGATCTGTTGACGAAGGAGAATAAAGAAAATCATTTAATTTCAAGTGCTTTTAGCATTTCTGAAAATGTGTTAACGATCCTTCTGGATAGTTGGAAATTTAGAACTTGCCAAAAAAAAAACTGTATGAAATTTTTCCTGACAAGTAACACAATTGACTAGAGTCACCATGTGTTAATAATTAAAGATAGTACCACG
>BMAT01003262.1:371377-386236 GCA_019649035.1 Elysia marginata
CTCTCTCTCTCTTTCTCTCTCTCTCCCTCCCTCTCTCTGTTTCTCTTGGATGCACACGCCTATGTGGTAATTTATATTTCACATAACGGTACTTGTCATAAAAACAATGTTAATTAATTTGTCCATTCGACTGAAAGAGTAAAAGCCAGGATCTTTCCTTTCATCCTCTGTACATAAATATTTAAAGGTGGTGCAACCTACACTGCTTCTTTTTTATCAGCCTCTTCCCCCGTTTGCCGCCTTTTTTCCCTGTTCTTTCCACCGTTCCTCTGTTTCTTCTTCTTCTTTTTCCCCTCCTCTTCATTCTTCTTCTTCTTCCTCCTCCTCTTCATTCTTCTTCTTCTTCTCCTTCTTCTTCTTCTTCTTCTTCTTCTTCTTCTTCTTCTTCTTCTTCTTCTTCTTCTTCTTCTTCTCCAGTTCAAAGGCATGCAAAGTTTTGGAAAAATCATAAAAGAAATTTTTCCGTGCAGTATCCACCCTGAGAATATGAAACTTGCAGACAACCTTTTAAATTAGTGTTCAGATCTGGTTGGTACTAATTGCTGTATTGCTTAATATACGTTCGGATTCTTAAACCTGACAGAGTTTAATATCATAGACCGTAGATAACTTAAGGAGTTTTTTGTTTCCATGACGGACTTTGTAAACAAGATGCTCAGTGTGTTAAACATTAGAGTCTCTGGTAACACACAGGCCTGGTCTTTTAAGTGATTTCCATGCATATATTTTGTACAGTTCTTGAGATGAGAGTTGCTTATTTGAAGTTAAATATTTACATAATTTTTATAATACTTCTATTCTATTTTAAATAGCATTTATAAACCAATTTTAAAAACAATGTTTAGATTTTTTAAGTAATTATGTGCAATTTTCTACTTTTCAAACAATATTTGAAAAATTCTAGGGTAAAATCTCATGACCCATTTTTAGATAATGTTAAATGTTAAAAACATTGGGAGTGTACTAGCTTTTACAAAAGGTTTAAAAAGACAAACAATTTCTACATCTTAGAATTTCAATCTAACACAGTAACAGTTTTCTGTTGTTTCGTTTGTAAAGCATTTTTAAGTACTTATTTGAATGATCTTTACTTCCTTTGTTTTCCCTCTCAATTTGTGGCACAAAGGATAATAATGTCATTATTCTCTTAAAAATTGCAATATTTAGATTATGAGGAATATTCTGACTTTGTCTGTCACCAGTTTGCATAAGTAGTTTGTAGAAAACAAACACACAACTTCTTTAATAGCTCGTGATTAGCTTCTGCGTTCTGCGATAGCTTCTCTCTCTCTCTCTCTCTCTCTCTCTCTCTCTCTCTCTCTCTCTCTCTCTCTTTCTTTCTCTCTCCCTATATCTCTATCTATCTCTCTTACTTTCTATTCTTTGCGTACACCTGTATTTCTAACTCAGTATTTATCCATTGCTCTTTCACAAAAATGAAAACGTCCTTCATCTTGTGCCCCACAGAATTTTGTGTGTAAAGACCTCTCTATGATCCTGATAGAATGTGTGTATATCCAGTCATTGCTTCCTCTATCCCCAAGGATGTATTTTGTTTACACAAGGGTGATGCGGATATGCCAGATACCATAATTCATATAATAGCTGTATTAGTATTCATGACTTTGGTTTTGACAGTCAAGGGTGCCGCTAGCTAGCTCTACTTGTATTGCAATAAATAGGTCAGTATTGCTATTCATATTTTTCCAGTATCATCATAGAGGCAATTACAATAAAAAAGATTTCGTGTTTTTACATATTGTATCTCTTTACTTGAACGGTCAGTGGGCCAGAGGTCAACGTTATAAAAGGGGTAATCTACGAAATACAATTATATAATAATGCAATATTGCTGAATCTGTAGCTTCCGACATACCATATCGCATGTAAATATCTTGCCTATGGTTTTTTCTTTAATATTGTAGTGCCAAACGAAGCTATTCAACGAAAAAAAGCAACTAATAGAGCTAGTTAAAACTTCCAGACTCGTATTTTTCATTGTCCTAGTCCCTTATCGCCATGCACCTAAATGGTTTCTAAGACTCGAGAAAACTATCTGAAAGATTGCGAAGGTATGTAAATTATTGGTTACAGTAAAAAGTGTAAATGCCAAAATCATCCACATGTATGCCACTACTATGGGTAGGTTATCTTTGATGACAGTAGGGTGGTAAGTGAACACCTTTCCCAAATTTTTTACCGAAAAGTATAGTGTGACAGGAGCATCACAAATATTCTAATAATGACGAAGACACTGCTTCGTGTTAAGTACTTTTGGACTTTATTCACTAGGATTAGATTTAAAAAAAAATAAAAAGCGTTTTTATATAGCGCTTATCCACTAATGTGCTCTAAGCGCTTTACATGGGTTCCCCGGCAGGCCATTCCCAACCAGT
The DNA here is from genome assembly GCA_019649035.1 of Elysia marginata. Classification (NCBI taxonomy): domain Eukaryota; kingdom Metazoa; phylum Mollusca; class Gastropoda; family Plakobranchidae; genus Elysia; species Elysia marginata. The sequence continues at coordinate 373,774 of BMAT01003262.1, forward strand.
ACCTTCTGAACTAACAAAGGACCACTAGTTAAGCGCATCACTCTAGCATTCTGACAAGATCGTTCGCTGCCTATAGTCGGGTACTCGTTTAACGCATGAGTGAGGCGAGGAAATGTGTGTAAATAGCCTTTCTCAAGGACTAAACGTCGACCTGTCGAAAGCAGGACTCGAACCCCGGACCTCTCGCTCCGAAAGCCTAGCGTCTACCACTAGACCACGACGCCACGACTTTATATTAGTTTTCAAGATCAGATCGTAACATGGCCTTTCGATGGTTGAACTTATCACCATATTAATTTAAAGTACAAGTTGAGTCCCATTATTTTAACGGCAAAACATTAGACTTGAATTGCACGAATTTTATTAAAAAAATAAGCATCTAATGTTTAAACAAGAAAGCACACAGGTATCGCATAAACATTCACTTTTCTTCTATGAAGCCATCTAAAGAAAAAAGATTTTTGTTATAATTTTGTTTGAACATAATTGTGTGCTTTCAGTCTCCCGCACCTCTGACTCGTTCGTTGCTCGGTGCGCAAAGTCTAGAACTTGCGGCAACATGCATTGCAACATCTCGCTCCAATGTGCACCGCAAGTGATAAACTTGTTTTTGTGTGTTGACATTTTCCACTCTGACTTCATAGAAAAATCTTCAGGTGATGAAGAAGTTTTCTGGTATTGACATTTTCTATTCTGAAGACTGTAATCAAGGTGTTTTCATACAAATAGCTCTCAACACCACGTATGAGCAGGTCACTTCAAGGATGTGATAACTCAAAACATTTTTAACAGGAATGGCAAACTTTACACTAAAAAATAGCAGTATTCGACGGGAAATAAAAAGTTTCTCTATAAATAGAGAGTCAGAAGTCATCTCAATTATCATTAACGCGCTTAAACTAAAACATGTTCGGAGCTCATGCATTACCTTCATAAACATCAATTTATTACCATTTCATGAAAACATGACTTAATACCTTGAACACATGACCTCGAAATATGAAAAGTTAAACAATGATTAGCCTAAACATATCCGCACACGAGTAGTGGTTGCATCAATTAAAACGCGCATTGAGCAGAAAGAGTGTTTCTTGTCCTCGCCACGTTCATTGGTCTCATCCGTTACGGAAGATACCTATCTCTCATCTCGCATTGAGATGAAATGTCATCAAAACGAGTTGTAACGTAACTATCTCGGTAGAATGATCTCTCTCAGTTTCAGCTAACTTGTTTCTAGCCCAGACTGGCCGACCATTGATGATTGCTGCGGAGAACGTTGACCTTTCTTATCTGATCGTTCGCGTCATCATACTTGACTACAATTATGCAAAGATCGAAGTTGACAAAAAATGTTTGCCGTAAAATTAAGAGTTGTGTACTTTGATCTAGAGAAAACTCTTTGCTTTGCTCATATTCATTTGACAAAACTAAAAATTACATCGAAGTGTAGTGAAGAACAACCCCATTACAAGTTTTTTTAGAAGCACTTAGACTTCTAAGAGGCTAGAGAGAGGACACCCAACCCAGAAATTTGATCTTGGGACCTTTTATTCCCGGCTGGTATTATAAACTGGGGGTATTTTTCCGCAAAGCGCTTTTTCACATAGCCGTAAGCTCCTGGATACCATAAACCTTTCCAACTTGGTCCCGAGTAAGTAGTCCCAGATAAAATACTCTGTTGAGTGAAGTGCAAAAATGGCTTAGAGGGTTTTTGAACCATATGAAGACAATTTATCACACGAAAAATGGGAATTGTTGGGTTAAATATGTTAAATTCAGAAACTGTTTTTTGTTCCTCATGTAAAATTTGCGCTATGTCACTTACACCCTTCATGTAATTTCCTTTTCGCCATCTGGTGCAAGTTGCAATTCGTTCGGTATTTAAGCCCAGCTCACTCTCTGTATTTTGTGCATGTGCACTATCAGCTCTCATTCAATAGGAAAATTGGTGGTAGGAATAGTCATAAAACAAGACGAGATCAAGGATATTAGTCACCTATCCGCCGCAACTGTTTACTTTCAAGGTGAAAGTCCAAAACGCATGAGAGAATGCTTATATGCTAATGTCCTTCATATTATTACTATGTTTACTAAAACGTAATACCTAAGTAGTGTCACCTACTTCTTCTCTGTAACTAGATATCATGCTTGATTGAGATGAAATTTCCTTACCTGAAAAGTTAGTATAATTGCAATCTTGATCAAATAATGCAAAGAAACCCTGTGTCTGTGATATATTCATTTGCATGTGGATTTTGCATACATCATATAGGCTGTAGACCTACACAGACCTCGTTGAGGGCAATATGAGCTCACACATTCATCAGATGGAAGTGTTAAGTATTGCTAACATTAAAAGCAAAATCTCTTTTTTTTCTAGAGAAAAAATGGATCCACTGAAAATAGAATTTGTGTGATTGGATCAACTGACACTAGAGTTTATTCTTTAATAAAAGCAACAGGAAATTAAATTCGTTTTCTGTGCTTGTGGAAAGATGTTAATGTATCGTTTCATGAACCTAGGTCAGCCGCTCTGCATGGTTTCATACTCATTTAGAAATTGGACAGTGTAATAAAATAATACGAAAATGAACTGAATTACCCGTGTGAATAGTATTAGAGTTATATGTATTTCAATGTACATGTTTAAATCTTTAAAGACCCAGTTAGATCACTGCTCGAAACTCGTAAACTAGTCAATGTGTGTACCGCAAAAAGATTTTATGGAAAAAAAACCCAAGCATAGAGAGGTGGTTCTCATCAAGAGTGCTTCTACGTCACAACTCACCTATATTACTAACCTACATCACTTTTAATGGTCATAAGAAGCTGGGAATGTAAATACATGCAGGTAAATCTTGTCGTGGCAGAAATTAGTACAAACAGAGGTTACTCTTTGTCGTAACTATCGTCTTTAATGTTCGTTGTTTTTTACGCAATGTCCTTGCCTTGGGGCAGGAAGACCTCGGCGGGCGTTTTGTGGTTAAGTGCTACTATCGACATGACATTGAGTCGTAATGAGATTCTAAACGCTTTCTAGGTATCGCAAAAGTACAATGTCCAAAACTGATCATAAATTCCTAAATGTGTGTTTTACTTGATGTTTGTTCGTAATCCCTGTGGCTGATTTTTAAGTGCGCCCAAAACAGATGTACGTACCATGTACGAGTAGAAAGAGTGTTTACTGTCTTTTCCGCGCTCGTTGCTCTCATCCGTTACGGAACATACATGCACCTATCTCTCGCCATCACGCGAATATAGGCCAATCATAATCTATGCTTTTCTTTGATTAGTCCTAGATTAATTGTTTTCACAGACCGCCGACTTTATAAAGCCTGACCGCAATGTTTCGTCGCTTGAGCAGATCAAGTGAGAACAAGAACAGAACTGTTCTTAGTAGCCAAGTAAGTTAATGAAAGTCGAAAATTTACCTAATATAGAGGCCGTATAAAGATCAGATCATACTTTGTGTTTATTTTGTTTTCTTTTTTAGCGCAAACGAAGAGAAACTGTGTCAGTCTAACGTTCCATTCAGTTCAAAGGTAAAAATTTTACAAGAGTATTTTGGTTAAATTCAGATTCCAATTGCTGAGTGAGTTCATCGTACCAGTTATATAACATTGTGATTTTGTTGATTAAATTATCGATAGTGACTGGACATAAAAGAGTTTTTTTTTAAAATAACCATATGGCAGTCATGTTAGGTATAAGAAGGAGGGTTTTTCTAACGATAGAAGCGGTTTTAAAACGCATACCAGAAATGCCAATTTTTTTCGCCTTTTAATTTTATCCACGCGACCTGCCCTAATACTAAATTTGAATTGTCCTAGAGCAAAATATACACGCCATTTGTACCTACATATAATATATTTCAAATATTTATTGGTAAAAGTGATTTTTTTTTTTGCTTAATTTCGACTTTGATTAAGTCTAATCACTGATCTTTGCTGAAAATAACATCATAAGATCATGACTTTTTTGCAAAGGCAAGATTTATAGTGAAAACCCGTGCAATATTTCTATGAAGCTTCTAGTGACCACACATCTCATTTTATCTTCAAACCCTTCACTTCGCCTTCAAAGGTCATTATGAGAAAAACCCAGCAGCACATCATAAGACATATTGGGGTTTCTTGATCCCTGAATGTTTAAGTTTCAGGTCTGTTTTCGACTTGCGCTTCCAGAGAGTCAACACAATACAGGATGTCTCCGTTGGTGCTCGTTACTCTCTTGGCGGTTCTGTCAGCCCCGATGGTGTTGGCCAAATCAGCCGTAGGAGAAGACTTTGTGTGCAGTATTTTCCGAACTATCCTTGAGGCTGTGTTTGGTAAGTTTTTATTTGCACGGTTACAACCATGTTTCCTTTGTAGAGATAAAGGCTCATAGAATGTTGAAAACATTTGTTGTCGGGTTCAAAGGTGTCGCAAGTACCCGATTGGAAAAAAAGATAAACGTCATTTTAGACTAAAACATCCGTGGCGGAGCTACCAGTGATGAGATTGAAGCGTCCTTTTTTATAAGACCCAAAAGGTTTTAGAACAGTACTACTGTTGACGTTTTACTTCTATTTTCTCATAGTGTCCGCCTCTTTAACGTTATGCCATGTTTTTCGAATGTGCACAATTTGAGTATTGCATAATACACTCTAAAATATCAGCTCATTTTTAAAGTCAATTTTTCCATTCTTAGAGTTGTGTAATCACTTTACATTTTCTCGATCCTGCTTATAAAATAAATGCAGGTCTACTGCGACTGCCTTTTGAATTTTTTTTAATTTTGTATTTTAAACTTTTTGTCAACAAATAGAGACCACTTTGCATGCCACGCGTAGTGGTGGTTTCTGACGAGTTATTATTCCTTCAGATAGTTGCCCACATAGTTTTACAATGTGACATGCCATCTTGCTGCTTTTGTATTATAATGTTCAATTCTATTTACTATTTTCAGGCTCCGACCCCGACATTGTATCTATAATTTTGGATTTCTTGGGATGTATCGATGGTAAGGTATTAGTGTTTTGTTTTGTTCATTACGTAATTTAAGCGCAGAACAGATCGAAGAACAACAACAAAAATATCGTCACAAAAATAACATTTATTGTCGCTTTCTACTGGTTGCTGTAATTGCAAAGAATGTTGTATTTTTAATTTGTTAAACTTCGAGCATGACCTTGTCAATCAGAGTACCGGTTTTGAAAAAATTAACATTTCATCCTTGTAGAGACTTTTCTACACCTGGCCTGCCGCTGGTATCTGAACCTAATTATTGTTTAATGGATTAGTCAGAAGCATGAACGAATAGAGTAAAGCAGCGAGGCAATTTTCGAACAAAAGCATTGCAAATTATATAAAAGTTCCTGCGTTAATACCTCAGTAATTGAAAAGCCTCCTCTTTCAATAGTCGATAATTTTAAGACCAGGAATTCCGTTCAAACCAGTCTGTATTTATAGATCTACGTGCAATTTCAAATTTACAAAAAATCCTCGAATTTAGATAATCGTTTTCAAAAGTGAACGATGATCTCAAACTCAGATTTGGCAAACTTACCGAAAAATCGGACGTACATTGCCCATTGACATAAACCACCGAAAACCACTTCCATTTAGGCAATTTTTAATCTAGACATTTAGCTATTGAGGTCTAGTTGATCAACGAGATCTAACAAATTAGAGTCGAATGTAAGAAAATACAATTTGGGCTACTCAATATTTTTTAGCGCTGCCTTCATTCATCTGGTTATAACACAAAGTGAATCGTTTATACAAGAACCATGGCTAGTCAAGCTAATTTCAATTTTAATTATCCTTTCAGTATCTGCTATTTATCTATCTTTCCTTCGGTCAGTCTGTGTCCATTCTCATCTACAGTCAGTTAACTAATTGTCTAAGTGTGTAGTTATCTCACTCTAATTTTATTTCTGGCGGTGCGATGCTGTGCAAAATGATTTTATACCGCCTGTCCATCAATTTCGACTTGTCTTTTCAAAAAACAAGTCTGCAGCTTTTTCCTCTCTCCCTATTTCTCTGTCCCCATTTGTCTGTCTATTTGTTCTCTGTCTGTCTCTCGTTCTGTCTCTCGTTCTCTTTCTCTTTGTCTTTCTCTATGCGTGTGTCTGTACACCTCTCTTCCTATGTGCGTTTTTCTATCAATGTTTTCCTTTGGTCTTTATCTGTCTAGCTTTCTCTCTGTGTTTCAGCCTGTCTGTCTCTCTGTCTCTTTCTGTCTGTCTGTCTGTCTCTGTCTGTTTGTCTGTCTGTCTGTATGACTCTCTTTATCTCTATCTATTTATCTATCTATCTCTCTCGCACACATACTCTATAGACCTACATCTATCAATATCGGTATAGTTGTTTCATCAAGAAAATACCCATGTTTTATCATTTCAAAAATAAATAATTTAACAACATTTTTTCGCCAAACTTTCAGATGTGAAGCTCTTAAACCAGTAAGAGAGTTTCGAACTATCCAGTCCCTTGTCTGGGTGAACTCCTCCTCGTCAAGAGAGAGAGTTTTCCTCTCCCCATGTGGTTGGCTATCAGCGTCACTCATTTGCACCAAGTTACGCTGATCAATGTATTGATTTTGAATTCTAGTTACAATTTCGTTAATTAAATTCCAAGGCAATGCCCCCCTTTCATGTTAGTTTTCTTTCCGTTCTTTTATTTTAAATTTCCAATATGTTGGATCATGTTAAGAGTTGCACTTGAGCTCTTAAGTTCTGGGTCAGGCTGATAAAAAAAATGCTGTTTTTCAGATTGTGGTGTGCAATTTTGCGGTTTTGCACCGATTACTACTTTTAAGCTAAGAAAAGCCTATTCCACAGACCAAACTATGGTAGAACTTGAACAGTTAAATCATAGTTAGAACCGTATCGAGTTTTGATTGAAACTTTCTAGTAAAGCTTGTATGAGATTGACAAAACTTATAGGAAAAAAAACTTAATGCGGCTTTAAAATTTCATATAAGTATCGAGGCAATGATTGAAAGTCCAGTCTGGTAACCAAATGAATAAATCTTTTGCTAAAGTCTTAAGGCCAAAGTCTAAGATTAAGACCAGAATCATAAAGATTGACTTCGAAGCCTTACAAAGAGTTAAAAACAGACTGTGCGAACCAGTTCAAACAAAACGAGGCTATTAATTTAATAATGAAATCAATCTAATATAAAAATAGATAGATTTCTAGTTTCGTCAAACCAAGAGTAAAGATTTGAGACCAGGCTATGTGGTAAGATCCGATTACTTGATATTTAGATTTTAGTAATACATGTTGAAAGCCTCGGGGTGTTTTATTTTTAAAGGTTGGGGCACACCTGAGAGTGTCAGCTTTGGAAATTCATTCCTTAATAATGTAACGTAATTTATAAACAACAAGATGATATTCATATATCTAACCGACTTGTTGTGTCTAAAGTTTGTAAAATTATGCGACGTTTATTTCTCCAGCAATTAGAATTCTGCGGCTGTATTGTATTTCAAACAAATGGCAGCATTCAAAACAAAAGTTGGACCAGAGCATGATGAGATTAGTCAGATCAGTCAGATGAATATTACGATTTGACATAAAAAAACCAGTAACTTCAGGCTCCAGCGAACGTTCAACCTTGTGTGTTTGTTTATTTGTGTTTCATTAGATGCTTGTGAGTGTGTGTGTGAAGAAAGCCATCAGATCTAGCTGAGGTTTAATTTGCTGTATGTTTGTCATAACAATCTTACCTTACATCTTGACCTGCGGCTCAATTTCAACACCAACAACATAGAGAACATGCTGGTGAGCCCGCTGTCTATTGACTGAGAGATCCTTGTATGAGCTGTTAGAACTTAATTCCCAATTAATTATGGTTTTAACTGTAGTTAAAATGTTTCGACTTTTTATTGTACAAAATAATAATCAATGTTCATTGGGTTAAATTCGCTGTCTCAAATGATTATTTTAGCGCAAAAAGAGCTTTGAATAATTCACAACCAAGCAACGTTGACACTGTTTCACTGTACAATATTGATAGAAAATTATGGGCTATGTGACAAGTTGAGTCTCCGATTTGAAAAAAAAACCCACCACAACAACCATAATGTTCTGTCACTTCGCGCGCCTTGCAGGCTTTGCGAGGAGTGGATGTGGCCGTAGCCCGTAGGTTATCCAGCACTTTCCTGAGATATTTTGTCATCATTACAAGGGTATATTGATCGACGGCACCAGCCACAAGGGATGTATCGAGCGAGCTCCGCTGGCCCTGGTTTAACACTAATAGTTTTATTTTTTATTTTACTTTGGCTCCCTAAACAAGGTTTTTATAATGATGTTATAGCACAGATATATATACACTGTCACTGCTGTGACGGGACATAATAATGATACTGACGAGATGAGGGAGGATGTGCACAATTAGGACCTTTCATTTCCATTAGCAAAACAAGTGTCAGCGAAAGGCACCTGAAATTTAAAAAATTCAGTCGAAGAGCTGTTTCTCTCTGGCAAATCATCGCAAATGATGCGGGTATCGTCATTGTCACGTTATAATTTGTTGATATTTTAAACGATGCATTTTCTCAGCACCCAATGCCACAAACTGCATGGAAATGGCAACATTTAGTAAAAATATATTAGAACTTCTTTTGATTTAAATTATAAGGGAAAATTAATCCACAAATTTCTCAAACTTCTAAAAAAAAATTTAGTTCCCGACTCATTTCGACCGACCAAGAGAAAAACCATCTGATTATTTAGAGCTTTGTTACTGGTACCTCAGAGCAGCTTCTGAGAAAAACGTATGGGCTTTCACTAGAAAAAATTATTAGAGGTATCTAAATATCCATCTCTCTTCAAATCTAATGATGCATTTAACTACAAAATTAGTACTTTATTGTTAAATCAACATTTACTGTAATTAAAGTATTTCGGTATCTCGATCAAGCTTTGAAAAACGCTGTTGGCTGTCGCAAACTTACAGCTCTATCTTCACACACAACTTTTTATCAAAGGATTCACCGTAAATTTGCACTCTGGGTGGATTCTAGCATTAACATGGTCCACCTGCAGTGATTAATTGCCACTGATGATTTAGATGAAAACTTAATTCACCTGCGCAGAATGGTCGCTACCTGAAACCACATTATAGATCAGTATATCAGTCGGTTGTTTTCCAGATATATGTGAGTATTATGTGCTTGTTAGAGTTACACTCGAGACAACTGCACATAGGCTTGTTACTGGCAAAAAAAAACACTCTTCAAAAAGGTTGAACCTGTCCTTTTGTGATAAACAGTTGAAAATTTGTTAATGCTTAGGTATTTTTGCGAAGTCAGTTTGGCTTGAAAAATGGATTTATCACTGAACTACTCTAAAATGGATGTGTTATGAAATCTTGGTGATGAATATAGATCTATGCAAATTGTTAAGAGGAAGTAGTTATAAACTCCGGTCTACGTGCGACAATTTTGTTATCACGCTAATACTGCTCTCTATTATCTTGGGGGTGCGGGTGGGGGCCGTTTCTGTGTACTATTAATTTGGTTTTGTATTGCAAGCAGCGATATTTGTAGCTTTACAAGTTTAGTTATCATCCTGCATTGTGAGTGAAAACCTGCTAATTCATAACTATAATTATATTGCACTGTACCAACAAAAATTTTAACAATATGATGAAACCCGCGAGACCGTATACAACATACACCCTTCATAGTTTTGTTGCGCTAGATAATCTCTATTTAAAATATTACACGTTTTGTTATAGAGAGATTCAAGAATCGTAGCGGTATAATCTCGATAAATCATCACTAGTAACGATACTACCAGGATATGCGAGATATGAAATTTTTTTGTTATATGAGTTAGAGCCAAGACTAGGCAGTTGCGGATTCGGTTTCCAATCATGTCTTTTTTTTTTCTCACTGCCATGGGAAATTCATTTCTTCACATTTTCCCCGTCCAACAACCGGCTGCTTCAGTTTTGTTTTTTTTTAATAACATGGCTGTTATGGTATAAAACAATTTATTATCGCTCTATCGTTTAATGACCTGTTAGGGAAAAGATTCTAAAGTCGGCAGTAGGCGGATGAGGACTATAACCATTTTCAGAACATACGTTTAAACGTAACTTTTTACCTGTTGTGTTTTTCTTCACTTACACGAATAAACAAACACAGGTATACCGACAAAAACTAAGAAGAGAAAGAAGTCTGAAATCAACCAATCAGAAGAATTCTAACACGGTTTGGGAATTCAGACAATAAAAAAAAATAAATGATGCGGGTAAATTTTAAACAGGCTATACCTAGAGATATCTTGTGTTAGAAAAGGGGTAAAGTTAGAATACCAGAATTATAGATAGGCATTACTATACTGGTGGGGGGGGGGGGGATTAGATGTGTTTGATGTCTACTGTTGACAAAGTAGGTAACTCCACCATTACTTTTGTTTCCATTGGACTGCATTACACAAAGCGATTTATTCACTTTTCTGACGAAGCTTCTGCCAATATGCAATTTTAGGGTGGACTGTTTAACTTGATGGGAAATAATGAAGTTATCAGAATTAATATGAGTTGTATAGAAAAGTTTGCAGGGGTGCGTGTATTTGATGGGTCTAGAGAAAGTGAAGAAAAAGAGAGAGAGGTGAGGGGAGAGAGATAGCCGAAGAAAATAATGGAAGCTTTTGTAAACATACATAAACAGTTACAGAAACGGCCATGAAGGCATAACATTCAACAAAACGACACTTTTTCTCTGAAGCTATCAGTCGTCTTTGAACTCATCTAAGAAAAAAAAAAGACCTAGATCTACAGTGATGGTGACTGTAGCAATTGACAAGTGACTGATCCAGGAAATTGTCAGCCCTCGCCATCAACCACAGTCAATCGATCGACGGGAAGAGAGCCTTTTCAACTTGTCAAATCTGCCTTGTCTTTGGTTCTGCCTTGAATAGTAAACAACTTTTTACTTCGGAACTTCGAAAATCCATCTCGTAATCTTGCATCGTACTAATTTTATTTACTATTTTAGAATTATATTTTTTTTCTTGTCAAGACAACCCCAGATAGCTATGTTTTTGTGCAATTTTAAGAGCTGTCGATATGCATATCGGCACCCGGCGCCCTTCTTCACACAAATTTTTGTCTCAATCAAAAAAAAATTAATAGAACTAAACTAAACGTCACCAGACTTGTTCGCCGTCAGTGTTTATCAACTTGTCTGATTTTAGCAGTTTTATGTGTCGCGATAGCGATTTCACTTCAAAACAAAGTAGCTGTTATACAACTGATATTGTAGGTTTTCTTATGGTGTAAGGGGCCTTCGAGTTTGAGTTAAAGCTAAATGAACTTACTTTTCAGCCCTCCTTCGTAGTTTATAACTTAAAGCCCTTTCTGAGCTCAAAGATAAACTAAATTCATACCTATTGTGGATCATAAGGTATTTTACGCCAAAGCAATTAAAAGTTTATCTTTATAGTATTATAATATTATTATATTTTAACATTAGAAGGGTTCCAACTCCAAACAAATTTAGGCAATTTTCTTGTGATTTACACAGATTGCAGTTCGACTGATTTCAAACCTCATAACGTCCATGCCAACACCGATTTTTAGAACAGTCTCCACGGCGACATTTTAAGTCTAACCACAGGGGACGGCCTGTATTTGAATCTAAATAAAAATTGTGCTGAAATAGAAAAACACTCTTCTCTTTCCTATGCTGACTAGCATAATATTACTTGTCAGTCTCGTCCAGAATGATTTTAGCTAGATAAAAACCTTTCCTGCGGCAGTGATGAGAATAAGAGCGAAAGGCAAGAAGACAAACTGGAGGATGGTATACATCAAAAGATCGATAAACTTCTTTACCCAACACTAAGGCGAAAGTCTACGGTAACAGTAGCTTGTGTTTGGTGTGAAAATAATGGAAATGTGACACATATAGATAATAAGCTTGCGAGGAGAAAGAGGAAGAGAGAGAGAGAACGAGACGGAGAGAGAGAGTGACTGAGGCAGACAGACAGACAGACACACACACAAATAGGGCATTATGGTGAAAAAGGCAGTACAACTGATATCAAAAGATTTATCTGCTCTGGATAGAAAAGAAGAAAAAAGCTCAGTCAGGAATGGGTAAGGATTAAAACAAAAAATGGAGAGCGAGAAAGAGAGATGGAAAGACATAGAGAGAGAAAGAGGAAGGCAGAGAAACACAGAAACAGGCAGTCAGATAGACAAACAAATTTACACACAGGTACAGATTGAGAAAAGGTCAAGATAAAATCATAAGGCGAAGAAAAGAGAGCGTTTCGGCTTTCCCCCCCAAAAAAGAAAGAAAAAAAATCGACGAAGTCATAAAAATAGAGAGAGGAAGGAAAATGGGAATCCAGTATTTTCAGACATGAAAAGAGGAAACACTAAGAAATTCTATTTACTCTATTGAATTACCTTACATTAGGTTTGTGGTCCCGATATGACGAAACCTACTTAAGGA
>BMAT01003265.1:30015-44572 GCA_019649035.1 Elysia marginata
CCACGCCTCACTTTCTCTCTCTCTCTCTCTTTATCTCTCTTCTCTCTCTCAATCTATCTAAAAACTATCTAATAATAACCGAAATTCTGTGCCTTGTCATGACTTATAAGCTTTGGGCAGCCCTGTCCACATCAGATAGCTGGTCTTTGTTGGCTGTGTGGTCTGTGTTAACCTGCATGGCTAACTGGGTATGTTCGCTAAACATAACTTTCGTTTATGAGCACAGTGCGAAAAAATCTATCTATCTATCTTTATCCTTTTTAAGTGTCTTAAACATCAGCTGAAGAATATTGCTACCAAGCTTTTTCCCCTTTTTTCATTGTGCCAAATACTGGTATGCCATAGTGAATGATAAAGCGCACACATAACTTACGGGAGGGTGTGTCAAAATCCCAATGCACGAACCTGTGCTTATAACTGCGAAAGGCCCAATATTATCCGCCCAGAAGAAGAAGATAGACAGAATTAGATGAAAAAAAGAAAGAATAAAGCCTGACATATTCATATTGAGAGTGGACCTGTAATAATCTCTACAACTTTTTTTCACCCCCGCCCCTTTTTTTAGATGGCGTGCCAGCAACTACTCCAATCTCTGGGGCTTGACTCTGGACCAAGGCATCCGCTACAGGCTGGGGACTTTCCTCCTGGATAAGAAAGCCCAGGACATGAGGCCCATCAAAGTCCAGGTGGAGGAGTCGCTGCCAGCATCGTTTGACACCCGCAAAAAATGGCCAGGGAAGCTCTCCCCAATTCAGGACCAAGGCAATTGCGGTTCTTCTTGGGCTCAGTCTTCCATAGGTAAGGCCTGTCAAGGATGGAGGTTTCAGATTAGTATTGGTTTGACGTGAGCTTCTGAATCGTATAATATGTTGTGTCTTTTTGTTATGTAAGTTTGTTCTTTATGCTATTCAGACACCAGAAAACTATACTAGGTACACTTCTATGGTTTTAAGCAATGAAAGGAATGGTAATTTCTTTTTGATGAAAATTTCGTCCGCGCATTTACATTTATATATCTCTTTCCCGCTTCTGGGTGATTGCTTCTCTCTGTGATTTCTGTCCATTTTTCTCTTTCTCTCTGTCTGTTTGTCTGTCTGCCTCTCTCTCTCTCTCTCTCTCTCTCTCTCTCTCTCTCTTTCTCTCTTTCTCTCTCTATGTCTCTCTCTTATTTATATCCATTTCTCTCTCCTAACTCTTATTCCCCAACTCTTTGGAATACGACAAAATCTTGTCTTATTCCGCTAAAAACGAAAGCGCTCACCCTATGCATGTGGGAGTATCTAATATTTCTGGTCATTCCTTTTGAACTAAAGAGAGTGAACAAATGTCTTTTCAATATTTTTTTTTCTTTTAACCTATGCCTACGTTGCCAAATAAAAGTCACTTTAATCTGCTCTGGTACTGTTTAGCCAGTCTCGTGAAATTTGTTGTTGAGTTTAAGTTATCAGGCTGCACGTTGATTGCAGTTTGTAAAAGATAGTCATTTGCAAGTACATGTATAAAATCTAATTTGATATATAAATAAATACAAAAGTACACTTGATAAGGATATACATCTACACTACAGTGCGAAACAGTACTTCTTTCTTCATAAACTTTAATTTCAAGATTTTGCTTTGGCTGGCGGGTGTCATTACAAAATAATCACATGATGCTCAGCTCATAAAATTGATATTCTTTACTATCTAGGCAGTACTCATTAGGGCTAGCTAATCATGGCCAGCTCAAATATGACAAAATGTATCTAATTTCGAATACAGCTTTCTCAGCCCGCTACAAACTTTGAAGATGATAAAGATCCATGTAAACATTTTGAACCCTAACGAATTCATATCTTACATCTCTAGCTTTGACCTCTGATCGACTGAGCGTGCTAAGTCTTGGTGCCGTCACAGAGAAGCTGTCGGTACAACATCTCCTCTCGTGTGACATGGAGGGTCAGAGCGGATGTGAAGGCGGCCATCTCGACAGGGCCTGGTGGTACATCAAGAAACAAGGGTGAGTAACACTGAAAGGAAAGAGTGAATAAATACCGCACCTAATCCACTATAATACTCTCTAAGCGCTTTGCATGGGTTCCCGACCAGCCATTATAAACAATCTACCTTTTACTTTTAACTTACAAGGCAGCAGCTAACATAAAGGAAACCAGTGATGTTGGTGGCTATTCGGCGCCAGAGAGTGTCAGAATGTGAAGTAAACATTACAGCTGAAGTGACCACAGCGAATGTTACAACCTGCTTAAGTATTGTCTTTACGCCTATGATTAAAATATTTATTATAGTAGGCAGTTGGTAGAGATGTGCTTTCTGTGCAAATGGCGGAACAAATTGCTGTCTTTGGTATAATTCGAACTCTGGACTTACAGTAATTTCGGCACTGAGAGAAAAATTTATGGCTTATATTATGTCGCCACTAAGCTTCTCTATAAAAATAAGTTTTGTGGCAAAGGTTCTTGTCTAGCCTCTCTCTCTATGTATAGTTACACAAAATTCGTGTGTTTATTGTTCGTAATATTATATGACAGAACTAATGTATGTACCTGATCCCCCCCCCCTACTGTACCAGTGTTGTGACTGAAGACTGTTACCCATACACTAGTGGCGCCACCAACAGTGCTGGCTCTTGTCTCATCGCCGACAGTCAGAAGGAAGGGTTCTGTCCTCGGAGTGAGGTCCAGTTTAACAAGGACAAACGCTACCACTCTACTCCGCCATATCGTATCGCCGGGGTTCGTCACTTTCTTTGTTTCTTTAAAACAATTTTATGATATCGTCTTGTTATGTTTAACACCTCCTTGAGGCCCAAATTTTGTAAATATATCTCAAAATACTAAAAAAAAAACCCAGAAATTTTCAGGTGTTTGTTATTACTTTGGGACAAAGAAAGAAAATATTATTTTGTGGAAGAATTGTCCAATTCATTTTAAGTTAATCCTTTTTCAATAGAACTCTAGGAATTGTAATAAAATAATTTTCTTAACGTTTCATTTTATCTCCTGAAAAATATCCTTGCAAATGTAAGAATCGCGCATGGTGGAAATTATATAAAACAAATTTGAATTGGTTTCTTAAAATCCAACGCCCTGACAATAGGGCCTAGTCCTTGGAAGCGCCTTTTCTTACGAATGCGCCTAGGAACCCTTACTCGGAATCATAATTTTAATTTGGGTTTAACGTACAAGAGCTTCTTCTAATGGAGCTGACCTATATCTCAGCAGCATCACATGATGTTGATAAAACACCTATACCTCCCACAATTCCTTCTCGCCTATATCGTGACAGATTGTGTATCCTTTATATGGCATGATATGAAAATACTGCGGCTTGCATGAAAGCTCTCAAAGCAGTTTCTCTACTCGATTCCTTGCCAAAAACAATGATCACGTGGTTACTTCCTGGAAAATATAGGTCAGCCTCCTCAGCGTCGATTGTGCCCGCGGAAGAAAAACTCGAAGATGATTGTGTATATAGATTAGCGCACACGAAGAGCTTTTCAATGCTATGGTACCGGTCTTCAACGATTTTAGACCTACAGCTGCATAAAACGGCAGAACACCACAACTACCATTTAAAATTTAATATTGTAGTAGAATTTACATGTATTACCAACCTTTAATCTGTTTAAAGAAATATTTAAAGTTAGACGCAGAAAATGCATTATTAAAGAAAAAACACCACATTTAGATGTAAACAATGAGGCACATGACTCAATTGGACTGACTGCAAAATCCGCAGTTTTCTCCCAACACTTTAAGTTATTGTTGGCAGGACAGCTTACGTAGTTTTCTTATGTTAACAATATTATTGTATTTCTGATATCTTTCCAGGAACGTGAAATCATGACTGAGATTATGAGGAGTGGACCAGTCCAAGGTAAGGAGGCAACCATTGGGTATTGTTACAATAGGAAATTTGATGTTATAATTATATGCATTACATGGTCCCCAGCACTGCCTGGGTACGTAATTTTCATTGTGAAAAGGATTTCTTTTTATTGCAAGACATCGACATTTACAGTTCCACTAATCTTTTCCCGGAAAAGTAAACCATCACATATGAAAATTGTTCACAATCGTGTTTAGTACTTAGAATGCAGTAATAGTAGAATTGGTCTAGAAATTTTGATTGGCTGTGGACCAACAGGGCCTTCTGTACTGATCAGTCTTTCACTGTTTGTTTAGCCAAAGGAAAGGACGAGATTTGTTTTCACGATCAATTAATTATGGCATCGAAGACGAATCCACTTACAACAAAAGTCACCTAGGCTTAGGTTCAAATACCTTATTGAGCTCAAACTTGATACGAGCAGTCTAGTTGTTGAAAATCCATCTCCAACTTCAAGCAGTGGCGAAATGAAAAGACGCAATCTAAAAAGTTGTTTTATGTATTTGCTGCTTCACAACTAGTTCAGACGAATACAAAGTCCCGAGTTTTAATTTGAGTAAAGCCTTTTTGTATAAGTTAATTTATTTTTTTCATTTCATTTATATATTTAAACAAAAGACGCATTAGTTTTAATAGTTTTTCTTCAAAACGTAATGATTTCTTGCATCTTGTTACATAAAAAAGTCACAACCAATGTATATAAATTTCACTGACTTGTAGTTTAAAGATTGCGACATCCGACGTTTTTTTTATTGATTGTTAAGTATTTCTTTTGATACGGTCAAATAGTTATATCGTATTTATGCGGTATACACTCCCCTCCCCCCCCCCCTCCGCCCCCATTTATAGTAATAGTAAGTGCTGCAATCTTGCTTGGGCTTTGGTCCTTGACTTCCTATAGCGTAGATAGGCGTTAATGTAAAGTTCGTCCGCCAAAAGCTGTAAACTAAACCATCTTAATATGCCTATGCGTTTTGCAAGGATATCTTCACTATCTGGTCTTTCTTTAGAGTGGTCGAGTTCAAATAATTCAAACCAACATTCGAGTAATTCGCACAGTTGTTTATTTCGAGCTTTATTCAGATTGCCGATTGTCTCTCTCTCTCTTTTATGTACTCACAATCCAATTTTGGAATATTTTTAATTTGGATGTTATTCTTGTGGGGTTAAAATTATCAAGACCGGACAGTAGTTCAAGTATTTTTGTACTGCATTTTTCCAGCGACTATGGAGGTGAGGGAAGACTTCTACATGTACAAAAGCGGTATCTACAGCTATGCCAGAGTGTCACAGAGAAGGGGAGAGAACCCTAAATACAGGAAGTCTGGTTTCCACTCAGTCAGGATCATGGGGTAAGCTCCACACGGTTCTCCCTTCAGGACGGGTTTATTCTCCTTCTCCTCTCAGAAATCATTTATTCTCCTTCTCTTCTCAGGAATGGTTTATTCTCCATGGGAGCTCCTAAAGTGTTATTTACCTTAAGTTTTAATACTAAAATATAAATATATATATATGTTATATTACTCCGTAGCAACTCCAATGCTCCAAGTGCTTTACATCTTTCCCCCGACAGGCTATTACCAACCAAGTTATCCTCTGAACTCAAATAACAGCAGCAGTTAAAGTGTATCACTCTCGCATACTGACAAGATATTCCACCCCCTAAAGCCGGGTACTCTTTTAATACCTGAGCAAGGCGAAGAAATGTGTGCAGGCTAATAAAGAGCCTTTCTCAAGGACTAAACGCCGACCTGACAAGACAGGGCTCAAACCCCAGGTCTGCCGGACCCAGGGCTGAGCGTCTACCACTAGACCATCACGTCACATCGATGCATACAAAGGAATCAAAATATCACCCCTATGCTGTCTATCTTAATCATCGCCACAAACACCACAAACAAGAATGGAATTATATATTTTAAATAAACCCTCTTGTTATTCAACCCTATCTTACCGTCCTATCAAATGACTGTACATGTATGCGGTTATATGCCATATTTCTAACCAACAAACGGCTTTTTAATAGCTTTCTGTCAGTCTCAAAAATTTAAACTCTTCACTCTTTTCTTGGACAATTTCTTATAATTTTAACTGTAGTATACTTTAGGAAATTACTAAGATCTTTTATGCATCAGCATACATGTACTTCTAAACAAATGACTCAGATTGTAAGAAACAGCGTTCTCTGAAGGCGCTTTTTAAAACTGTTGCGGTCATGGTTGTTGTTCTGTTGAACATATTAAAACAGCTGCGTACTTGGCTCATCTTTTGTTGCACAACCTTGGTTAAAAAAAACCAACAAACACAAAGACTGTTCTCGTTGTGCAAGTCTAACTGTGGCCAATGTTGTTCAAATAAATTTATGTTCGAACCTAGACCTTACAGTATTAGATAATATACTGATTCCATAATGAAATTGGTGGGAACAAGGGTACCGTTAAAGCCGTTCGCTTCATGCGATCAAGTTTAACTGGTAAATATCCATCACCAGTTGGTTTTTTTTCAATTGGCATCTTAGGTTTTAACATACCTAGTACTATAGTAGTATACCTACTCGCATTTTCTGTTTTGCACTATGAATTTGAATCAAAAAATTGTTGTCACATTTACCTTTTTAACTTTAAACCATTTTAAATAAAACACAAATGATAGCCAGCTATGAGAATGAAGTGCCGAGGAAATTGCCGTATATTTCTTTCTATAATTATTTTGTTTTATTTGCAGGTTTTGATCAAAGACTGTGTTGTTAATTACATTTGAAACTGCAAAAATACTTCTTATAAAAGTGCTCAAAGTTTTTTTATAAGACGAGGCTACAATCGAGGTGATACATATATTTATGTTGGTTATTAGATATGTTTCATTGGCATTAGCTTAATATCATTAAAGTTAGGTATTATATTTATTAAGATTTAGCATTTTCATAGGAGGAAACGGAAAAGGCCAAACACATTCAAAAATTTTTAGAACTAATAAATTATGAAACCAGATTGATAGAAACGCTAGAAGTTCGTTGTTTGATAACTGCTTTCCTATCCTTCACTCCTGTTTTTCCATAGCTGGGGTGTGGAGTACACGGAGACAGGAGAGAGACTCAAGTACTGGGTAAGACCTTCACACTCGTCTCGCAAAGCTCTCTAGGATCTAATTGATGATGCTAACAATGCATAAGAAAAAAATATAAACCATTTACGGGCGTATACTATTTGAATATATTATGTGAGAGTTTCTCTTGAAGGCCTATGTAATGATTTTTATAAAAAAATTTTATGGCCTTTGTTAGAAAACTGAGATTTTTACGTTTTGAAGTCATAGCTAACATTACAACTATTATCAGCAGCATCATAATTTTAATGATTAATACCAATATTCTCATTAATTGAATAACATTTTCTAAGAATTTCAATATTTAGATATGAATAATCATGCCCACTCCAATCTTCATGAAACTGTACTAGTATCGGCCAAATTTGACATGTCTGTGAGGTTTGTGAGTGCTCGGGTAGTTGGTCCTTCCCTTTTGGCGTACCTCAATAATTAATATTTTAATGCTGATTGTTAATAATAATGTTGCTGGTGTAATGTTTCAGTAGGAAATAGTATTGTTGCTCTGTATGTTGTGAGAGGAAACAGAAGTGAGCCAACTTTTCCTGTAAGTGTAAGTGTTGCTAAAACAAACAAATAAAAGGTAATAAAAGAAATGAGATAAGAGAGTGAAGCCAAACATTTTAAAATGGTTTTTTTTTTTCAATTGTTTGATCCAGATTTGCGCTAATTCGTGGGGAACCGACTGGGGAGAAGATGGCTACTTCCGCATACTTCGCGGAGTCGGAGAGAGCCGGATTGAGAGTATTGTGATCGGCGTGTGGGCAACTGTCCTTGGAGACCCACAACAAGAAGCCCAGTTGGAATTTGGTCGGAGAGAGCGCCTGGCGTAAGTGTCATAATGCATTATAAACGTGTTAAATAAAGAAAGACCAGCTCCAGAATATGACAAAATGACTTCAAAAATGCAAGGTTCACATTTAAATAAAAAATTTATATCTCTCATTCTCCTGACCCAAGCTAATCTTTGTTCATTTTCTTTCCTGACCGAAGCTAATCTTAGTCCTTCTTTTTCTTTACTTCGGCATCATAACTGGAAGCGTAGTTCGGTCTTCAATTGCTCACAGGTATCGGTAATACATGAGTTTGTATTTCTTTTACAGAATGTCTTCATTTTGTTATTCATTTTATTCTTTGTAGATAACGACTCAAACTAAAAATGATGACATGTGATGATGATATGTGAGCGGTTGCTAAATAGTTTGGGTCTCCAAGCGTGATAGTGGTTTTCTAGACACATCATAATCTAAACAATGAAACTATTTGTCTTTAGTATGGCGACACTAAATGAATAGAAAGTGCGCCAAAGTTATATCTTTGAATGTCCCTGTCAAGAACTGCGTGAACATGCGATTCTTTTGAGTCTGTAGCGTGACGGGGGTGATATCTTGTCATATGTTGGGGTTGATACTTCAGAACTGAAGTTATACCATAATCATATTATGATCTTGCTTTAAATATGTAATTTGATCTCAACTGGATTTTGCAGAGAACGGCATATAGAGCACTAAACTTACTTTGATGTGAACGATGTTGTCATGGAAAAAGTCACCTAAAGCCGTGTGTGATTCTGAAATGAATTTTCATAGGTGATAGTAACTTTGTTGTTATCATGAAAGTTATGAGAGTCAAGTTTTAGTCAGGTTTGCTTTTAGTTTTAGAATTTAACATTTTTGTCTGCTCTACTCGACTGCTTTCAGCCAAAGTTATGCAAGAAGCGCGAGAGCTCTCAGCTACAAGAGCCTGCCAACAAGTCGCCGCAAGCGCAGACTTCTGAAGATGGCGCAAAGGCGTCAGCGCAAATTGCGCATGCGCAAACAAAAGAAGGCTCAAAAGGCTGGACGGACCATGCGCAGGCAATGGAGGCAAAACAAGAACCGGAACAGGAAGACCAGTAAGTCCGGCCGCAGCAAGAAGTTGAGCTGGAAGGAAAGGAAAGAAAGGCGACGTCAAAGGCACCAAAGAAGGAAGCAGCTGAGAAGACAGAAAAAGAAACTGAAAGTAAAGGCAACCCTGGTAGAGGACCAAGACATAGAGAGCTAGCTACGCGTAGGAGTAGATAATACAATAACTAAATTATCAATTCGGCAAAATATCTAATCAATATTTATGTTATTACATTTAGAATGCATAATACTGGTTAAGGAAATATTTCCTTCTTGGTTTTTTTTCTATTTTCAAGTCTGTCACAGTGACAACCTTATTAAGTATCTTTATTGTTATTTTTTAATAATTATGGTTTTTCTTATACTTTTTTCACTGTGATCTTTATTATCAGCATATGGTCGCGTGACGCAGATTAAAAGTTTAGAAACTCAATATCCAGCTTGTGAATCTCTACCGTACTATAAAGTATAAAGCCTTCAATATAATTATTATTGCATAACTAATGTAAATGTACATAATAAAGCATAACGTATTTAAAAATCTGTAGGAATTCTTTCTTGAGAACTGCTTGATAAAGTAATATTCGTCAGAGATATTCTTTTAGGTTATAACTGAGTGATTCATTGATTGAAAAATTGTTGCATTATTTTGTCCTTGGAGTGCGTGGTTACCATCTGCTCTGTTCCCTCTTTACGAAGTCATGTAAGTTTATGGACGAAATAAAAAGGATTATAACGTTATGTTAGGATAATTAATAAATATATTGTAAATATATATTGAATATGTTCGTACCGGTGTTTACAATTCTTCAAGTACATCAGCTTGGGATGTCTTGGTTTACTGTCATGGATCCTTTAACACGAGAGTAAGAGCTATGAGAACTATTCAGTCTCCTATTTGAACTTTTCTTTTGAAATTGAGACAATGGACAAGTTTAATTAATGCTTATTATATATTGTACAATGTAAGCTACTAGCTATGTCTGTATCGCTTGGAGATATGAGGTATCGTTTGCTTGTAATGCTAGGGACAGATCATTATATTTGGGGTACTACTACATCGGCATGTATTGCCAACCTCCATAGCATACATGGCATTACACTGTTACAGTGAGACTAAGTATCATAAAGATGCATTGTATCATGCGCAATTCAAACCCTAAGTTGCAGAATCCAATCATCAGTAATTAAGTCACTTATATAGCGAAAATGGTTTGATCCAGTAATTAAGAGTCGTTGTAGATACATGTGATCATTCGTCTTAAGTTGCAATTTATGGCCCACCATCTTTAAGATAATAACATTGCTTATCTTGCATTTCTTTGAACTTGTTTTTAGAGTGACGAGCAAATTATACATGAAATTCTTGGATTTTTTCGCTGTTGGTGAAAAAGCATGAAAACTTAAACCCACGAGCTCTCAAAAACGATATGAATTTTTTTGGGAACTATTAGATTTTAGATGTCCTTTAAAAAATCTAGCCCTAAGTGCCTTACTTGCTCTCATTTATTTTGAATAAAGCAGATAAGATTATCCCTAGAGTTTTAGTCTTTTCTTCATTTACAAAGGGAAAGAGAGGGAGAGAGAGAGAGAGGGACAGACAGACAGAGACAGAGATTCAGAGACAGCGACATAGAGAGTCCAAGAGAGAGTGTTTCGCTCGTCTGTTATAAAGTAATTCTTCATCAAGCCGTCGTTGCTTTTTGCTATAAGTATAACACAAGAAGTTAGATGAAATAGATAAAAACACCCAAAGTTATTTTTTTATAAATCACATAAAAAGATTGTAACTTCACGGAAGTTGATACAATGTAATTGCACCATAATTATTTCGATAAATCTTTAGATTATTAGCCTTTCGGTAGAGGAAACATTTATAATCAAAACGGTTCTAGATCTAGACTAAAACCGCACTTGCCAACAAATCTCTAGTGTAAAGTATCTGTGTAGAGTTTAAAAACTTGATATCAATTAGATGTAGCTGAAGTTTAAACATGCAAAGGGATTTTTTTTTTATTTTCGGTTTTCTGTACCAATGATTCAACTTTTTTTTAAACGATTTAAAACAGCGGTTCCTACATGGTGTAACATTTCACCTGGTATAATTGATAGTTAACCGCAACATATGTGTGTGTGGACGAGAATCTGGATAGTTTCTTACTAAATAGGCTTAAAGTAATCTGATGTTTTCACAATAGCAAACACAATAATGTGTAGCTATCTTGGTATTTGCTCGACAAAAGCATCCACTATGTTGTATAAGTGTCTCTTTTCGAAGGCTATACCACATGAAACATATTCATAATCATATGCTTTAAAAGATAACATTTTACATTAGTAATAGTATTAATATTAGCATACACAGGTAGTGACGATTGTTTGGTTGTTTGAATTTTAACGTCTCTTTTCAACTACAAGGTTATTATATCAGAGACGGCGCTTGAGACAATTAAAAGCGTGCTGCCACACTGTGATGTAAGGAGCGCTTGCATACACCACACCCAGTCACATTATCCTGACACCGGGCCGACTAGACTTAGCACTAAATCCATAATGCCAGACACTAGGCTGATTTTAAAGTCCTTGGTTTGACCCGGCCGGGGATCCGGCCTTTATCCGATCTCCCGATCTCTGGGAGAGTGTCTTACCGCTAGGCCACAGAGTCGTTCAGGTAGTGACGAATGCTTCCAATCGTTTTTATTTTACAAGAATGTTGGGTGGGGAACCCTTGATGTAGGTGTAGTCTACTATAACGTTAAGAGCTTTTGCCCCCAGTATTCTTGTTAAGCACACATTGACATTCGTTGTGCTCTATTACATGAGGTTTTGAAAAAAAATCCAAATTAAAGAGAAGATCATCACCGTGGACAGGTTTTTTTTCATAATCATGTACACGTATACCTCAGTATTTACCGTAGATTCGTTTTATTAATATTATTGACAAAGCTGCGGTATCCTTAGTACATGAAGTAGTTCTTTCTCTTTTAGAGAAAAATGGCAAGGATTTTTAGTGGAAATATCAGCTGATAGGCAAAAACTGGATCCAAAGAGTACATTGAGAAGACGGGACATACATGTATCTGCAAGCTTAGTTTAAATGCTCAAACAACATGTAAAATAAATTGCTTGAACTGTCCTAACCTCACCCCGAAAATGTACTATAGCCTCAAAAATGGCCTCAGCACAAACCCCTTGGTCTTTTTGTTATGTTACAGTTAATGAGTAAACATGCAATTTAAATATATGCAAATAAGTAAGGAAATTAAAATAAAAATATCTCCATTCAGTTTAGACAAGAAAATGAAAACAAACACGGTAGGCCCATTTAGTTTTAAAATGTAACCAGGACAAAACGTTGAAGGTCAGTCTTGCGCTACCTCAAAAAGACCAGTCGGCATTTGCTCTGCCTCAAAATTATTATTTCATTCTTCCAACGTTTGCGTTCTAGACTCTCCTATGTGCCTTAAGTTAATCTTTTACTGTACGGTACTTTGCAAAATGTAACTGTCTAGGCTGCGGGTATGTCCACAACATACCAGTTTTATGCGTTTACCACAAGCAAGTAAGATTTGTGTGAGCCAATTGGGTTTTCCATCTTCTTCACAGCTTTGTGTAAGCAAAACATATCACTAGCAGTAGTACTGTTTTCTTAAAACGCAGTGTATCACAGGTTGTGACAAACTGCTCAAACTCCGCCTACATTTTGCACATCCACAATAAAAATAAGACTTCTGAGTTTGTACAAAAGGAGCTAGACGGTTGGAAACCTATGCCAACAATGTGCTACAGGCAGGGGGCTACCACTCAACATTCATGAAAATAACTGAGTGAAAATCCTGGTCCTACTTTTTTGTTTTAAAAACATGCATTATGTGCCCTAAAGGAGCACAGAATTTTCATTATTCATGCGATCAATATTGTTCAAATTTATGTGTTTAGTCAATTTCAGAGGCCTTAAAAAAAAAAAAAGCAAAATAAATGAAAAATGGCATCCCTGCACAGAACTACAAAGGGGATTTGACAATCCGTCTAAAATGAAACTGTGGGCACAAGCCTATCAAGCTCCATTGGCCCCTTCATGAGTTGGAGAGAACTGCAGCCTTTGTTGCCGGAGTCTGTACCAAGAGTGACAAGAAGAGCATCTAAGAACAAGAAGAAATAGAAGATATTACAAAGACTTCAATGAGATCACCAACCATTTCCCTTGTTGAATATCATATTTTCATCATCATTTCAAAGATTTCATGATTCTGTATGATGAAAAATTTTGAAATTTCATTTTAAAAATTTTAGTGAAACTTTGACCCTATGATAAAAATTGTGAATTCTCTCCATTTAAATACCAACACAACTCGAATTGTTTTGTGATACTGCTGCACATATTGCATGTACTACTTTAGATGAGGGTTACCACTAGATTTTTACATATATTTGACTGTCTCACATTCAGGGAAAATGATTTGAAAGTTGGAAATCATTTTTTTTAAACTTGGTAAAAGGTCAATTAAAAAGGTCTAGGTTTTATGAAATTATTTACGTTTGCAAGCTTAGAAAAATGTCTTGTTCATAACAACAAAACCCTTGAAGATCAAAACTTCGACAGCTGACTCATTCATCCAGAATGCAAGACAATTATTATGTTATTACATAATGTATTATAAGCCATGTTTCTCTAAGTGGCAAGGTGGTAGGTGCCGACACTAGTATAAGTCAAAGGTTCAAATCAAACTAAGGGCAGACATTTTGGGCATTTATACTAGTCTATTTCTCTCCACTGCTAATTTCATACCTATAAAATTTTTCAATTACTGTGCCTGCCTCCACTATTTATTCTGAATTGTTATTAGTAGTAGTACAACCATTATATGACACAGCTTGTTTAATATTGGATGTGCCCCAGAACATGTCTATAGCAAAGTTTTTGGTTCCAAAAGAAAAATCCCACTGCTGGCATGTTCCCGCGATAAGAATGTAAAGGGGAGTTCTCAAAAAAATGAAAAAAAAAAACTTTTTGATGGCACGATCATGTAGGCATGTAACAAGACCCTCTTTAACCCTATCCTCCATTTTTCATCCACATCATTTTACTGATAACCTATTTAGCTTAGAAAAAATAGAAATAAATACCAGTACACATATTATCTCGCTCTAGGCCTGCAGTGGCTCATCTTCGCCATTCTTACTGCACTGGACAGGCCAATAGGAAAGCCGCACTCATCCCCCATTTCCCTTGCCCTAATACAAGGCACATTGAGTTGTGAGAAAACAAAGGCTTGCAGTTGCACAAACCTTGCACGGGCTTTTTACTCTAAGTCTAAATTTCGCTCTATTCCTACTGCTATATCTATGTTCAGGTCTGTTCTTGCCCATTAAACCCATGCACAGGTAAAAGACTTTATATATACAAAAAAAAGGGACTTCTCATAGGTTCCACAGTAACGAATGCCACTATTGTAGAAGGTTTTATCTACAGCTGTTTTATCAACTTGTTTCAAAGATTTTCATTATTAGTGAAGACTTCAACATGAAAGACCATCACTTTACAAAAACAAACTCAGAATTAAAGAAGACAATGACATGAAAGTATCTGTAGTTGCATGAAAAAGTCATGTTTATTGTGAAATTTCACATATCATGGCTGTAGACATTCATAGAAAATCAATAACAGCTACATGTATT